>WYDI02037918.1:0-26415 GCA_009867235.2 Psittacus erithacus | reverse complement strand
TGTTAAGAGGCAATAAACGGCATTCGCTGGATCATATTGGTCGGCTCAGCGGTGTCCGTGACTCCCGCGTCGCGACAAGTATATAAACTGGGGGGAGTTACCCGCAAGGGACCGACCACCGGTCAGGTTGGGCTCAGTATTGGTCAGCAGGTGATGAGCAATTGTGTTGTGCATCAGTGTTGTTTGTTGTGGGGTTTTTGTAGTGGTGGGGTTTTTTTATATTGATGGGGTTTTTTTCTCCATTTTAGTTTTATATCTCCTTCCTTTATATTTCCCTTTTCATTATTAGTATTAGTACTATATTGCCCTTTATTTTACTTATTAAACTGCTCTTAACACACAGGTTTTACCTTTTTTTCCCCCGATTCTCCTCCCTGTTCCACTGGCTGGGGGTAATGAGCAAGGAGCTGCATGGTACTTAGTTGCCAGCTGGGGTTAAACCATGACAACTTCCTTTGGCTGGCTAACAAGTCAGTTTTTATTCATTTCTATTTCCTATGAGGCTTCCAAGTGGCAGGTCATGTGAACTAGTATTCACCTTCACCACCTTGAATATCGTCTTTCCTCCCAGTTGAGACTGTTAAGCTTTGCTTCCCATGCAAGGAAAACTGAATTCACACTGTAAACCATTCAGCATACAACCTTCTCTTTTTACTTTTTTGTTTTAAGCATCTGAAGCGTTGTCTTCATACAGATGCAAGCCATATGTATAAACTCATCCATCAACACATACTGTATAACATTATAAGGATCGTTTTTCATTTCTTTTCAAGACTTTTTGACTTTCAGGACAGTGAAATAAGTATATTTATCTACCCATTTGTTGCTCATTCAAGGTGGCAATGTATTTTCCTCTGCAATGAAGTGTTCATCAGGGAGAAAAGAGCACTGAGAGCTTTCATGAGATTCCCATTGGAACCACTTGTTCTCTCTCCACATGTTTTGAACAGCTGACTTCTGGCTTTCAAAAAGTTCAAATCATGTACAGTAATAAGGCAAAAAAAGAAAAAAAGAAATAATGACTTCTGTTATGCTGTGTAATGTTGTTAATGAATAACTTATTTTCTTAGTCAGTTCTTGAGTTTTGGTGCAATATTCTTTGCTACTTGTTCTGCATTGTGCCAAATTCTGATCTCAAGGTATTTTCGCATGGATACAGACTCCTTATTTACATTAAAAGTTAAGAGAGGAGGAGGAGAAAAACAAAAGAAAAGTCCCAACAAATCAGCATGGATTAATCAAAGGGAAATCCTGCTTAACCAACTTGATCGCCTTCTACAATGAGACTAGCAGTATAGATAAAAGACGACTAGTGGATGCTCTCTACCTGGACTTCAGCAAGACTTTTGGCACTGTTTCTCATTGCATCCTCATAGGTAAGACCAGGAAACACAAATAGATAAGTGGACGCTGAAGTGGATTGATGAATGTTTGAATGTTAGAGCTCAGAGGGTTGTGATCAGTGGTGCAGAGTGTAGCCAGAGACCTATGTTGCACGAAAAGCATAAAAATTTGGTAGAAAATAAACCTCCTTGTGTTCCAGACAGTCCTCAAAGATTAGAGGTGTTGCTTGCAGCTAGCATTAATTTCTGATTATAACCAATTTGACACTAGACATCTGGTCACATTCAATAAGAACTTTCACAATTATAGATTCACAAATAGTGTGGTTTATTAAAACAACATAAATACAGATTTAGAATTGCCATTGATAAATTCACTTACTGCATTAGCAGTAAAATTCAAACCTAGCCAATGATTGAGTTTATCTGAAGAAAAAACCAAAATAGCAATTAGTAATTCATTAAGCTTAGTTCCGTCCGTTTATCACCCCACATAGTTGGAGATGTAAATCTTACCAAAGAGGTGTCCCTGCTATGGGGAAGGGAAAGAAGCAAGCCCATTGAGTTGTCTGTAAGGTAGAGTCTGCAAAGAATATTCTTATCCTTTGCCATGGAGTTCAAATGCCAAATTTATACTTTTGGGAGAAGTAGAGGTGAGACTGTAGTTAAATTATCTGTTGTAGTCATTATTGATAGTGTGGAGGGCAGCCACTTCCTCACTTTGGTGTATTTTTTATATATAAATGAGAGATAATGAGAGTTTTGATTATCTTAGGTCAGGCTGCTCAAGGGCTGTGGATCACATGCAAGCCTGTAGCAGAGCCATGAAACATTAGCGTCACTCCCTCTTCCACCTAGCTGAGGCATCATTAAAGGCCAACAGGCCTCTGCCTGATGATAGCTTAATCACCTACATCTGTCCGTCAGCCCTTATCAGGATGTTGCAACTACCACACCTCGTTAATCCCTTCACTACACATCTCATGCCCTCAAGCCTTATTCCTTAAACTTGTAGCTAGTGGTGTTACTGGGTCCATTCGTATTCAACTTATTCATCAGTGACTTGGATGAATGTATATAGTGCCTCCTCAGCAAGTTTGCTGATGAAATGAAATAGGTTGTGCTGGCCTGTCATTCAGAAGGATCTAAACAGACTGGAGAAACGGGTAGAGAGGAATCTTTTGAAATTAAACAGAGGTAAATCCTGCACCTGGGGAGGAATAACCCCATGCACCAGTATAGGCTGGGGGCTGACCTTCTGGAAAGTAGCCTTGTGGAGAGCTACTCTCATTTGTGGCCTCAAGCTGTTCACAGGACAGCAATGTGCACTTGTGGCCAAGAAGGCCAGTATTATCCTGCTTCGGGAAAAGCATTGTCAGCAAGTTGAGGGTGGTAATTCACCCTCTCTATTCAGCCCTGGTGAGGCTGCACTGGGAGTACTATGCCCACTTCTGGGCTCCACAGTGCAAGAGAGACACGTAGCTTCTGAAGCAAGTCCAGCAAAGGTCAACTAGAATGATTAAAGGTTTGGGGCATCTTTTGTATGAGGAAAGGCTGAGGGAGGTGGGCTTGTTCGGCCTAGGGATGATTAAGGGAATCTGATTAATGTATCTGAGTATCTGAAGAAGGGTGTCAACAGGATGGGGCCAAACAATAGTGGTGCCAGGCAATAGGATGAGAGGCAACAGGCATAAACTAAAACACTGAAAGTTCCACCTGAACATGAGGAAAAATTTTACTGTGAAGGTGAGTGAGCATTAGAATTGTTACCCACAGAGGTTGTGGAGCCTCCTTCCCTGGAAATATTCGAGTTGTACGGACACAGTCCTGATTCATGCGCTCTAGGTGACCTTGCTTGAGCAGGGATGTTGGATTAGGCGACCTCTGGCAGTGTCCTTCACCTCAACCATTCTGTGATTCTGTGAAAAGTAACTTACTAGAGGTGGAGTGAGAGCAAATAGCCCATGAGGAATGTGGGGTCTCTGTTCAAGCATGCAGCATTGGGGTCAGGAAAACCCAAGCCCACATGGAATTACATCTGTCAGTAGATGTGAAGGGCAGCAAAGATAGCTTCTACAGGTGAACCATCAGCAAAAGAATAGGAAAGATGCTGGCCTGCTGCTGAACCATACAGGGAAACTGGTAACAGAAGACATGTATGGATTTATGAAAGTATAATTATGCCTAACCAAACTGATAGCTTTGTGCACTGAATTAACTAGCTCAGTAGAGGAGGAGAGTGCAACAAGCGTTGTTTATCCTGACTTTAGAAAGACTTTCCACAATGTCTCCTGCTCATAGATGAACTAATGAAATATGGTCTACGTAAATTATAGCGCAAAGTGGATTGAAAACAAACTGAACTGCTGGGCTCATACAATTGTTATGAGCAGGACAATCTAGCTGGAGGACATTCAGTGGTGATGAGTCTGGGAGGTTAACACTGAGTCCAACATTGTTTAACATTGTTTAACATTTTCATTAGTTACCTGAGAAAAAGTGTATACTCAGAACATTTGCAATGATATAAAACTGGGGGAAGTGGTTGACGGGTCAGAAAGTTGTGTTGCCATTCAAATGAACCCTGACAGGCTGGAGAAATGGGTCAATGTGTATCTCTGCAAGTTCAGAGAAAGGAAATGCCAAGTCCTTCACCTGGGTAAGAAAAAACTCATGCATCAGTACATGGCGATAGCTGGCTGGCTGGCTGGAAATCCGCTTTGCAGAATATGATCTGAGGATTCTAGAGGAACCAAGACACATCAGCCAACAGTGTGCTCTTGCAGCAGGGAAGACCTGTAGTTTCCTTGGCTTCATAAGGCAGAGCATTGAATGCACGTAGAAGGAGGTGATTCTGACCATCTGCACTGAACTGTTGAGATCTTACCTGAAATGCTGTGTCCAGTGCTAAGCTTCTCCTGCTAAGAGATGCACGGACACATTGGAGCAAGTTCAATGAAGGGCAAAGAAAATGTTAAAGGATTGGAATATGTGTCATATGAGGAGATGCTAAGAGAGCTGATACTGTTCAACCTGGTAAAAGATCAGGGTGATTTTATCAATGCAGATAAATACCTGGTGGGAGAAGCAAAGAAGACAGAGCGAGATTCATCTCAGGGATGTTCAGTAAAAGGAGAGGAGGCAATGGGCACAAATAAATATTTTATTTAAACATATTATTATGAGGGTGGTAGAATAAGAATAGTGGAACGGGTTGCCCAGAGAGATTGTAGAATCTTCATCATTGGGAGATATTAAAAATACGACTCTACACAGTTCTGGGCACCTTAGGTGATCCTGCTGTGAGCAATGGTTTGGACTAGAAGATCTTCAAAGACATCTTCCCACTTCTGCCATTTTGTGATTCTGTGATTTTGCATTTGATGTTGCTTCTAGGTTCTGGAGTTCTGGGCAGAAGTTCATGATGTTGTGTATGTTAACTCACCACAGTATCAATTTCAGTAAGAAGGTAGTATTACAAGAGAAATGTGTAGAAAATTTGATTTGGCTTAACTAAAATGAAAATTCATAAAAGTCAATTGAATATAAAGTTAAACTGGCATGCTTGAGGACTAGATTAACATTTTCCTGTTCGTCCAATTGAAGGAGCTCCATCTTTGGTAGTAAGTGAAACATACTTCAGTGTAAAAAATTAGTAACATTCTAGAAGAAATGTATTATAAATTCTAGGTTTTTCTCATGAGCTTCCTAACTCTGGTCTTCAAAAACATGATTTTTTGTCTGAAATATAGTAGAGAAATAAGAAGTACACTTCATTATCTTGTAAAAAAAAAAAAGCCTTTTAGTGTTTACTTTCATAGCTTCTACTACAATGAGGAATCAGAATCTCCTGAGGGCTCTCTAAGTACCTCAGTTATACAAAAATAATGCATGAAATTTGTCATACATGATCAATGTATGCTGTCATCTAGACTGTACTAATGTTGTGTGGCACCTTCAACAGACTGAGAAGAAAGAACAGGTGATGCTCAGACCTAGTAATGTTGCCATGTTCTTTCTATTCTCATGTATTTATTACTTGATTTTTTTTTTCTACCTGCATGATAACTTTACTGAGTTTTATTTATTTGGGTAATAATTTAATTGTGAACTTTGTCATGTTACCTCCCACAGACCTTTAATAATTTCTGTTATATGAAAAGATTTTTTTTTTTTAAATTACTATATTTAATGATTCTAAGTTCTAGCCCTATTAAGCAAACTAATTTCATGCAAGAAGATGAGCCTATTTTGTTTTGGGCAAATGCCAAACCCTTTCTGTGAGAAGTTGTTATATCAGACTTCTTAGCAAGAAGAAAGCAAGGAAATTAGCGTGTGTCTGAATCTGAGATGAAAATTAACTATTTTGAAAAACAAATCTCTGGTAAATATAACAAGGATTTATGACTCAATTTATAGGCAGCATAGATGGTATTTGATGACACTATCTCAAGGGGGAAATTTTTGGAGGGTTTGGAATGTTAAAGCATCAACTTCATAATTTTAGGATTATTTGGCTGAATATAACTCCTCTATGTATGCAATCAGTGCATCTGCAAACTGATGCTTGGATTCTGTTGGCAATTTGGAAAATATTTCAAACAAGTACTGTGTTTTCAGATTAACTGCATTAGCTTTTCTTAACAAAGCAGGTTAAAGAGCATGAAAGCTGTATATAAATGCTGAAGGGCAGCTTTTGATCTCAAGCTAATGCAGTGAAGTAAATCCACCTTTAATCCTGGGGTTGAAAGCTTCAGTGTCAATTTTTGTGTGATCAGCTTCAGTTTTTTGGATCAGGAACCTCAGTGGTTTTCATCTTCTTTACATTCCGTCTACATTCCCACTAATGCTAATGCTTATCAACTGCATCATACTACCTGACACCAGTCTTTGTCACTGGTGGGGATTCTATCTTTTCCAATTTTTCTTTTGGATATTAGCAGTGTCTTATTTTAAGTTCCTTGACATTTTAGTTTACAGTCATTTTTACAACATGGGAAATTACGTTTAGAGACGTTTCTTGGGTTCAGATCAGGTCCACCTGCAATTCAGTGTTCTATACTTTCTACTTTTTGAATCAAATATTAGGAACTCATGGGGAAATGATAGAAAGTAAAATGGAAAACATCATTATGACACTGCATAAATTCATAAGGCACCTTTATTTTAAACTTTATAGCTGTTGTCCTTGACCTCAAAAAGATGATCAGAAGCATGATTTTCACATGAGAAGAAAATTAAATTAACAGAAAATCTGAGGCATGGAAAAGGGAAAGCAATCTCCTTAGAGTCTATACAAACACTGATTGTACTAAGAAGTTAGAAGAGAGCTTCTCTATCTTAAGAAAAACCCTCCAACAACCTCCCCAAAACCACTTTAAATTAAACTCAACCAAATTAAAGCATAAAAGAGGAATAAAACAAGCAAAGTTAAATCAGAGAGTATGTAGTTAAACTTTAGG
The DNA here is from genome assembly GCA_009867235.2 of Psittacus erithacus. NCBI lineage: Eukaryota > Metazoa > Chordata > Aves > Psittaciformes > Psittacidae > Psittacus > Psittacus erithacus. Next base: position 19,610 of record WYDI02037918.1, on the reverse strand, counting down.
ATACCTTGTTGTTGAACATCTATGAATATAAAAGGTGATTTTGAACACTAATGGAATAACCATATCTACTAAATACAGAGATACCACCTTTAGTTCAGTTTAGCTATTTTAATAATGAATTAGTTGATGCAATGAGACTTTGAAGATGTGCTGAGTACTCATGGAGCGAGCTAAGTGAGATTTGGATCAGCCCAGGATCCAGTCTTCCTGTACACAGAGGGCTTGAATTCGTTCTACTACATGTGACATTAAGAGGAAAATATCTAAACTGTGTGCAATTGGTGATTCTTTTATTAAGTAGCTAATGAGATGTGACATTAATATTTTGAAACTCATGAAATTTCTGACCCAGATTATTATAGAATCATAGAATGGTTAGAGTTTTAGGGGACCCTAAAGATCACCTAGTTCCAAGCTCCCTACCAACATTTCCACTAGACCAGAAAAGGACAACATTTTCTTGTGTCTCACCAATCCCACAGAAAAAAATTTCTTCATTATATCTAATCTAAAGCTACCTTTTTTCACTTTGAAGCCATTCCCCCTTGTCTTATTACTACATGGCCTTTTAAAAAGTACCTCTCCAGATTTCTTGTAGGCCCCTTTTAGGTACTGGAAGGCTGCTATAAGGTCTTCCTGGAGCCTTCTCTTCTCCAGGACAGATAGAAATTTTTAAACATTCCTTTTATTATGATAAAAAAAAAAAAGTAAGAAGCTGAATATTGTTCATAACACAGGAAGCACTTTGTAGCAAGCTTCATCTTATTTTTAAATGTGTATTCTCTATGACTATGATCTAAGGTACCAGCATGATTGCTTAACAGTTAAATTTTAGATCCTGAATATACTTGTTATAGCTACTAAAGTATTTCAAAAGGGATAGAAACATCTCACTTTGTTTATTCTTTTTTGGAAAAAATATAGAGTCATAGAATGGTTAGGGTTGGAAAAGGCCTTAAGATCATCTAGATCCAGCCACCTGCCTTGGGCAGGGACACATCACACTAGACCATGTCACCCAAGGCTCTGTTGAACCTGTCCTTAAACACTGCCAGGGATGGAGCATTTACCACTGCTTTGGGCAACTTGTTCCATTGCCTCATCACCCTCACAGTAAAGAACTTCTTCCTTATATGTAACCTGAACATCCCCTGCCTAAGTTTAAGCCTATTACCGTTTGTCTTATCACTACAGTACCTGATGAAGAGCTCTTCTCCCGCACTCTTGTAGGCACCCTTCAGTTATTGGAAGGCACCTATTAAGATACATATATATATGTGTGTGTGTGTATATGCTGAAATCAGGTCCACTGTATAGGAATTAAATCCTCTGAAAATATGCCTTACACAGCACATGGGTATGTAGAAAAACAGACTGAGAGATGATTAATAAACAAAAAATATTCAAGAGCTGGATTCTAAGAACGAATTCTTTTATTGGCTGGAGAGTTGAACCATAACACCAGCCTTTAGTTTTACTTATCTCTGTGGGTAATTAAGTGTTGATTACTAAAGAATTTAATGAGAATTCATATCTTGCATGTGTTTAGCTACATTCAAATGCAATAGGATTCTGGTGAAGACACATTAATATAAATTTTATATTTTCCATGCTGGATGTTGCCAACTCCTACAAGTTAAATGAGACTAATCATTCACGTGTCTATAAAGACAACCTTGAGTACTTTGCTACACCAAAGTGCTCACTGACGTGCTGAAATGAACCCATAATTAATAAAAGCATGTACTACAGGGCCAAAATTTAAACACAGGAGACTACTAAAGTCATATATTAATTGTTACATATTATATACTAGTGTCAAATCAAGGAAAACAAACCAAGGTGTTATTTTTTCTTTAATAATGCATATTCTGATCCAATCTGTTTAAATACAATAGAGTTCTCTTAATGACATCACTGTTTGAGTTAAAATCAGTGGGAAATAAGTTTTACATAGATTCTGTGATGAAATTTTTTTGTCTTTGAGAACTTCAAGTAAAAGTATCGGGAATTTCCCACAGTGTTACCGTATATTAATTATCAAAATGTTTCTAGAGACTCCCTACAGAATTGCAATAAGAAGAGTTTAAAATAGTTTAAGTTTTTCTTTTTGTAGAGGAATTTGAAAAAAACAGATGTGTGTGTTCCCATCTGTGCAAAAGAAACTAAAAGTTCTTCATATTCAGCCAATTTCAATACAATTTCAGATAGAAGTAAGGAAAAAAAAGTGTTCTTCAATGTTGAAGACTCCTCTGATTTGAATATTTTTCCCTGTGTACGATTTAAAAATGTAGGGTTATTTTCACACAGTTGGTAGGAATAAATAATGAGTCTTAATCATATTAACCAGTCTGTGAAGAAAATATCTGAGATGTAAGGAAAAAAAAAAAGCTCTCTTTGTGAGGATGCTCTTGGCAAGGTCAGCTGCTCATTTATCAGAATTATGAAATATTTATTTGTGCAAAGAAATGATTCTCTGAAGGCATCATAAACTTATTACTAGTCCATTATATTCTCACATTTTTTTTCATTTATTTATTAAACAGAACTTACAAGCACTTTGGTGCAAGAATAATATTTTACAATGCAATATGCAACACCAAGAAGGTCAAGAATTCTAGGCATGCCAAACAGTTTTTTAATAGTGACTTATATAGACTCGCACACATGCAATTACTGTTATTCTTCATTGTGACAGAGTTTAATAACTGCATGAAAGCTGTTTGCAAGGCAATTGGAGAAAAGAAGATCCAGTATTAATGTGATAACAAATGTGTTGCAAAATAAGATTTATATTGAGCTCTCAATTAGAATTTATTTATTTTTACAAAAAAAAAAAAAAGAGAGAAAAAGAATGACAGCAGACAGGATTGAAATCATACTTTTGTACTTTGACTGACATTTCCTGGTTCTGGTTCTGGCAGACAAACTAAGACATGATGGAAATCAAACACAAAGGCTTATGGGATTTTTCATGTCTAAGATGAGAATATCTACAGTACTTATCCCCTGAGTTTAACACTGCAGTCTAAATTAGTCCATTAGTATGCATACTAGCCATTTCATCTGAACTGTGATTGTTCTTTTTTTCCATATCAAATGTACTCTTTGAATGTGTAAACATCAAAAAATTTTCCTGTATATTAGGTGTATATAGCATAAAGCATGGCATCATTAGTTATAAAACACAACGACTAAGTCTTCATGCTTTATAATTTTTTTCTTATTTATAAAACTGTTGCAGTGCTATTTCAAGCCACAAACTGGATTCAAAATTATTTTGCCAATGCTGGCCTCAATAGCACTGTAGTTGCTGTAGTCTTCACTTATGGACAACCTTACAGTTATTTGTATCCTTGCCATATTAAAGTTAGTTGCACATAAAATAGTGGTAGGATTGTTGACTGACTTCTATATACCAGTTATTACAGCTCAGTTCAGGCTTCCATATGGTGATGCTTCAGAAACAGAAATAGTAAACAATGAAATTAGAGATTGCATGCAGATGCAGAAACATTAGAAGACTTAATTTCATTTCTCTGTTTTTTCTAATTTTAATGCGTGTCTGAGCACACATAATAAAAATATATGTAAAAAAAGTGTAATAAAATATAATAAAAATAAAAAGTGAAATATTATTAACTAACTAGAATTAATTTATAACAAAGCTTAATATATTTTTTTCACTATACGTGCATATTTACCACAGTGAAATACACACAAAAATTCCCCAGGGAAAAAACATTTATTTTTCTTTGCTTTTAAATTCAAACTTTTCTGTAATTTGCTTTTTCATGAGACAGATATCTATACTTATTTTTCTAGATAGAATGAGGACTTCAAAAGAGAACTGTGACACATTTTTTGTTTAAAACTTTTAAAATAAGAGCATTAAAAAAGTAAGGACATTTTTTGTTTGTAATATTTTCAAGAGATTTAAAACTTGAAACTGAACATGTAAATCATGAAGACTAAGGAAAGGAAGGGCTTGAATGAATTTAGAAAGCTAAAAGTTCCTTTTCAAAGGATATAATTTATTGGTTGCCTTGAGACTGAAATTAGGAAAGTAATAAGAGCAGAAAGATATTTTTTAAAAAATATGTGTATGTAATATTCGTTCTGATACTCATATAGTTTTTATGTGCATTTCTAGGACTTAGTGCTCAAAAATGGTAGCAAAATATTTTGTGTGATTTTCCTCTACTTTGACCCAGACACTGTTGTACACCATCAGCTTTTTTACTGCACCTCTTGGGCAAAGCATCATAACATAATAAAACTAATTTAACCAAAGAAATACATCTGGAAGTTACATCTCAGACATCAATTCAATGAACAGTTACAGCTACATCAAAAAACTAGGCTTTCATCCTGGATTTTAAAGGTAAATCAAGCTGAAATATCTTCACAACAAAGGTGTTCCAAGAAGATGACATATAACCAATGAAATGTCTCACTTGTACAGTTCACAAAGCATTATGGAGGAAAAAAACCCCAAGCATCAGTCACATTTCCCTGCAATGATCACAGGATCAATATATATGTTTAACATAAAATGAAAAAGATAAAAGTATCTTTCTTTAATTTATTTTGAGTTACAGGTAGTATGCAGAATGCACCTAATAACTATGTTTTAATTGCCCTGAACAAAATCATACAGAAAATGACTTCACAACTAAAGATGCAGAATTAAAAAAGAATAGAAATGAAATCTCTCTAAGATACTGTAGAAGTTTATTTTCCTCTGGCTTAACATTCATTACCATTTAGATAATGCCCTGCATACACTTATATTTTGTTTCTACACAGTAACAAACTTTAACATAATCATTGTTTGTGTTCTGAAATTAACATTAGTTTTGCATTAACAGGAGTTAGTATATATGGATTTTTGGTCCCTAAAAGCCTGACAACAGTGTATTGACTGTGTAACTTTTATTACAAAGGTGAACACACAGAATGTAAATTACATTAAGGGACAAAATTTAATGAAGTAGCCAAAAACATATGCAAAACTGTGAATGAGATAGGTCAGTCCACTGACTGGCTGTAGAAATCTTATTTGGAGAAACTGTGGAGCAGCTGTACAGCTGACCCTGTTAAACATCTTGCAAAGGTAACCTACGCATTCCTGGTAGACGTCTTTTTGCGGCTTAGTAATATGAAAGACATCCTTATTTTCTGGCGTCTTTATAGTTTGAAAACCTTAAACATAGCTTTGGCAAAGTAACTTTTTAAAATAAATTACCAGCATCCAAAATACATGACACATTGATTTGGACCTCTCAAAAAGGAAAACTAAAATCCTTCTTTTCTAAGGGGTACTGTGGTCATATTTTGTGCACAGATATGACATCAATAATCAACACAGTTTATACCAATCAGGTCCTGGTAGTAAGAGCTTATTCTGATACTTTTTGGTGATAGATCCTGGTAGTAAGAGCTTATTCTGATACTTTTTGGTGATAGACACTTTTCACTGATCTCATATAATTTCTTTTGATTTCCTTAATTTATCCAGTTAAGCAGTTAAGTGAAACTGATTTCAGTCATGCCTATAAAACCAAGCTAGAGTCAATACTGTCTGGTTTTGAGATTTTACTGTTTCTTCAATTTTGATTTGGCTGGGGAAGGAAGAAGAGGATTACTATAATGAACATCTTTCTTCCAATTACTTTTTTTAATCTTACAAAATTAACTCTTCTTAAGTCAACTGCATGAATTTCCTTGTTTTTATAAATTTCCCTATTCAGTGTCTTCTAGAATCATAGAATGGTTTGGATTGAAGGGACTTGAATACTCATTTAATTCCAGCCCCCTGCCATGGGCAGGGACACCTTCCACTGGACCGGATTGCTCAGAGCCCCATCCAAGCTGGCTTTGAACACTCTTCTGCAGGATCAGAAGTCCCAGCTCTCCATCATCTTAGTGGCTGTTCATTGGGGTCTCTCCAGTATGTCCATGTTGAAGTGGGGAGCCCAGCACTGGATGCAGCACACTATATCTGGCCTTACCAAAGCACCTCCCTCGACATGCTGGCAGCGCGCCTCCTCATGCCGCCCAGTGTCATAGATTCTAATTAAATTTTGAAAGATTTTTTTTTTAATAGCAAAAAATGATATATTCCAAGGTATTTATCTTTGAATATGAGACACGACTTGCATTCTGAGCCTTAGTTTGGCACTGTTATGCCTAAATAAGGAAGCGCTCACTGAGTTGGGCTTTCAGCTTCTTCCCAGAAGTCCAGTAAAATGCATAAGATTTCTCCAGCAGTATGTTTCAGTGCAAAGTCCAGTAGGTCAGATTAAACCACAAACAGCTTATGTGCTTTACTCTGGGTGAAAACTTGCAACACATTCTCACAGCTGAGGCAGGCACTAGACATCTGTGAATCTGCCAGTAAAGTTAACTCCCCTCTTTAGTACTCTACCTTACTCCTTTATTGGTACCTGAAGTGCACCTTGAGCAGTGGATCAGGAGAGGGGTTTCCACTAAGACAGGCACTGACACTGCCAAGAGTACTGGCAAACAACAGACTACGAGGTCTGCAGCTAGTACCCATTTCAGGCAGCATGTAGCAGCTCCAGTGGCTCTCAAGTCTGCCTAGGCTATATAAAGACGTAAATTCCCCTGCACTTTTCCAAGCTGTCCTTGACCTGAACTGAAGAGTTTGCAGGCTGCAATGAATCTCTGCTCAAATTTATGGTAGTTTCTAGTATGAAGAAACTAGGTGGTCTTCAGAGGTTCATTCCAGCCTACATTATTGACTGTTGGCAGTAAACTAGGGCACAAATATGTATTTAAACATATAATAACGTATCTACAGCTAAAGGTCCCAGGTCATGTGTTAGAGGGGTGCTAAATGCAGGGAAGTCAGAAGAAAGCAAGCTGGAGAAGTGTCAAGCTGACCTGTGGTCATCCCAAAGACTAAGCTTTCAGGAAGAGCAGTCATCATCAGTAAGATTTACCCACTGAATTAAAAAGTGAAAACTTTATACTTGGATTTTGGATCATACAGAGCAGTGTTTGAATTAAATTCTCTGGTTTGGGTTATGATAAAAGGAATACTAAAGTATGTATGCAAATAGTATTGAGACATGAGATCTTATTACCTTAGAGATGGGAACAGAATGATCATAAGAATGGTTACAGTTTTTTGATTTGTTTGTTTTTTTTCTTTAGATATCCACTGTCAGAAACTTTGTATTTAAATGCTTAGGACAGTTACTTTCTTGAGGGAAGTACACAGATTATGTAAATTATGAAAAAACAAGGACTGGTTACCCAGTATCTGTTTCACAAATTGTGACAGTCTAAGAAATGAAAGAAAAAGATTAAGCAAAAGGGTGTCTGACTGAACAGTGAATTATATTTGTTGCTTCTGGGTGAATGAAAAAAAAGAAGTACTAAATCCTTGTTTGGGAGAACATTTTGACCTCACGCATGCCATGACAATTCTCCACAGTCTTTTCATTTTGTTTCTCCTTAGAGAGTGAATTGCAAAGGTGGCTTTTTATGTCTTTTTGCATAAAGCACTTTCAAAATTCAAGCTGTTGCTAATGCGATTACTGGGAATATGAGCACACAAGGGCTGGTTTCTTATCCCCACATTTAAATTCTATATAATCTTTCCTCTGTTTCATTTACATGCTGGTAAGTATCTATGTAATTCTTCACTTCTTTTATCAAGTGTATGAGCAAGTTATAGCGAAATCATATGCAACATACACAAATCTTTAGAAAATCAAATCTGAAGTCAGAAATACAAATGATGAACTGGAAACAGAAAAACATGTTATTTTTCTTCTAAAATAAAAAGTACTCCACCAACAAATAAAGACATTTTTCACAGTTAAAGTGTGTAACAGAATCTTTTTTTTTCATATTAACAAACAAAGAGAGATTAGAAAGGATATATTCCTAGCTACTTGAAAGACAAACTGGTTGACTGTTGGTTGTTTCCTGGTACCGACATATATTTGTGAAGCTATAGAATTTTTGAGGAATATTTTATTTTTTTATTTTAAATTTCTCTTCCCCTAACTCTTTCCTTCCCTCCATATTATATGAGCTTGTTTTGCTCTTTGCTTAGACATATTTTTATGAATTAATTTTGTTCAGCTTTCACTTCTTGATATATAGTCCAAATTTTTTTTAACTGTACTTTTGTTTAATCAGCTTGATTAATCACAGCAAAATTATTCAATGATTTTATCAGTGTAGAAAACTTCAGAAGTATTACATATTGATACAATAGCAATCTGTGAGAGATGCCATCTGCAAGCAATATTTTCAGTGTTACAAGCTGTTAGCCTTTTGCACTACTTAACAAAAGCATAACCTTTAAAACAGTAATAACCAGATCTCTCACTGCTGAAAACTGTTCTGGTTTGTGACACAGAACTTCTGTATCCAGGCAGAAGTTGATAAAGTGGGTCAAGAGCATGGTTACCTGCAGACATCAACCAATTTGAGGGAGGAGAAATAAAAATTCTGTAATTTGTTTCAAACTAAGCAAATACACACTGCTTCTTGCTGCACATTTTTAACACTGTGCATTTGGTTTTCTTCGGTTATGCAATGTTTGCAGATTAAGTTGCAATATTTAAAAGGCAGCTTAGTCAAAAAACAAACAAGCATTTGTGAAGTTCTCATACACCTGCTTGGGACTCCAGATAAGTCACCCTGGATTTTGCTGTTGCATCTTAATATTACAGGACATATGGTAAGTAAGCAAATGCTACTATCGAAAATGTTTTCAAGGCCTTCAATGTTTTCAGTGGTTTATTTATTTGTGGCTTTTTTAACACAGAAACCCCATGAGCTGAAATATGCTCTCCTGCTCAAGCAGCCTGGGATGCAGTGTAGGGGAGGAAGACTAGGATGTGGGTGAGAAAAAGGTGAGGCTTATTTCCAGACTGCACCCATTTCAGGGTCTCTCTGTTGCCACAGCAACCCAGCAATGCCAATCACTCCTATAGGATGGAGTGAGGATGGGAAAAGAAAGAAGCTGCAGTAGGATAGAGAGATAACAATCATTCAAGTGAGACCAAAGTCAGCATTGAACACAATGACACATTGACATTAGATCCAGAGATTAACTATATGATTTTTAAATACTTTAGGGTTATGCTTTGCTAGCCCAAATCAATGTGGCAATGGATTTAATGAAGAATGTATTGATTCACAACTACTGATTCCTTACAAAATACAACTTTGAGATTTTGTTCTGAAAAGCTGAATTTGGGACACCTGAATCTGCATGTCTGAAAATACAGTCTGTAGGCCACTGGTGACTAACTGATTGTAGTAATTGAGACTTGGATTTTTTCTAATTAATTCCTTCAAACACATACTAAAAATTGGATACTTCCATCAAAAAAAAAAAACTAAAAACACAACAAAACAAAAATTTTATTATGAAAATCAATTGCATATCTTAACAACTTAAATACCTTAAGCGTATTATCATTTATCACCATAAAGTAATCAGCTTCACAGGAGTAAAGCAAATATCTCATGTTGTGCATCTGAACTTGTGGAACTAAAGACATCTCTATATGTGCCTATCCCCAGGCAACATCTACTTCACCTAAATGTTTGTCAGTATTACTCATAGGGTGTGTTTTTCATTAAAAGTTTGGTATGTTTTACTCTGTTACTTGATAATCTTACTTTGATTTTACATGATTATGTCAATAATCTGTCATAGAAAAACAAAATTTTAAAGATCTTACATATGTTTATGTTGACAGCCTTAATTTTTGCTCTTACATACCCTTCAAACTAATTAGTCAATTAACATAAATATATCTTTCTTAACACTAAAGCATTATGTTTGAGGTTTTATACTGTTGTTATCGTTATTCCTTTTCTAAACAACAATTTTTTTTAATTTCTTCATTTTTATTTGTGCATAATGGGTAACTATTACTTTTAAAAACCTTGATATAAATGTTACTAATGCTAGAAAAATAAGTATTCTTTATTTTTAAAAAATGTTTCAATGTATGGAAAATATTAGCCTGTGAGATGTAGCATCAGCAGCACATTTGATATTAAAAAAAATTGATTTATAAGCATGACAAGTTTTTAAAATTATGGGGGTTTTTTTCACTTAATACTTCAAATATTTTAATTAAATTCCCTTTAAAATCTGAACTGATTTACAAGTGTTTAAGTATATAACTATGCATGTTTGATAGAATTTCCAAAAGAATTAAAATACCTAATTCTTCATGACATCAGTAGGAAGTTTGATATGTTAGATTATTTGAAGCTGACAAAAGGTTCCTTTCTGTATTCACATAGAGAAATATTTAAAAAATGTGTTAGTATTTACTTATTAAAAGAACAAAAAGAGTTTCAAATCAACCTGTCAAGAGCAGAAGGTGGTAGAGGGTTTAAGTTATTTTAGGTCTGTGCTCATCTTAGACTCTAATCCTGATTAAGAGGAAATCTTTGTGTAAATCTAAATCTTTCACAGTTCTGTATTTTGCTCCTAAAATATATTGTTAAATGTGAATACAAGGAAATAACTTAGAATTGGCTTCGATATTGAAATGACAGATTCTCGAATAAATACAAAATTGTGTTCTGCATACTTATCACCAGTGAGGACTCAGTTTTTAATTTGGGCTACAAACCTTTTGCAAACATCTTTTCAATGGTAAATCTCCAAGAATAGGTTGATGTTGGATATAAAAGCAAACTATTATTTAACCAGTTACACGAAGCTATCTGGTTAGACTTACATCAAGTATATTGCATGGGATTTTAATTGCATAGATTAACTGGTAGGAAATGAGACTGCCATGGCTTAAGCTTGAGTGTAACAATCTGAAAAAAGTCTGTGTAACTCTAAGTAGAAACTAGGAATATTCACCAAAGACTGTATCGGTGTAAAGGCTGGAATATTTCCAGACTGGCATAGGAATAATTTGTGTTGCAATTCATATTTATTATAATAAATGCTTGGTAGGGTGAATGTCAACAGTTAGTAAGTACTGCAATTGCCATAAAAAGACTGGCTTAGAGATCTCATAAGTGATTTGTGTTGGAGCTTAATTGCAGACATTATTCAGAAACAATTTGAATAACTATAAAACAGTGTTGCAAGGACAAGGGTAACTACATGGCAGACCTAGAGGCTACTCCAAGCTGCCAATTTAATTGACTGAGAAGTCTGCCAAGGAGACAGATGCTGCTGACAGAAAATAACGTTCCACTCCCTGGCATTTGTTTGTAACAATGGTCAAACCTAAGACAAACATAAGTGAAACAGCACTCTTCATTCCCATACAATGTTATTTTGTCTGCTAAAAGCGAGCACAGTTGTGTAGTTTCTTAAACAAATTCCCATAAGAATTCTTCAGCCCACAGGAACTCATTTGTGCACAAAACATAAACTTTTCAAACTCTGATATGAATCCAAAATGTCACCTGTATTGCAGCACACAAATACTTTTAAAGAACGGCAGCTTGAGTGAGAACAGTTTTAGCTGATCTTCTTAACTCTCAAGTCAGCAAGTTAGAACTGATAATTTCATGTCCATATTTCTGACATTTTATTCCCTGTAGAATTCCAGAAAGAACTCTCTTGGTTTACACTATGTAAACCCTGCTGCAGCCAAGAATGCAACTTAGAGCAGATTTGCTTTACCACAAAACACTTAAGAGATACATGAAGTCACAGGAAACTTAAGTTGGAAGTGTGTATATAAACCATAGGTCTGCATCCCAAAATCCCATTTCAAAATGGACCATTGAGCCAGTGCGTAGTGCCTGAAAGGTAAGATGCTGATCAGCCAGTGCACAGCTTATCTGAATCTTCTTTTTTAACATAGGAAGGGAAAAGGTTCAGTTTATGCACTGAGAGACTGCCCTGTGTTGAACACACAGACAATATGTTCATTAATAATAGAAAATTGTGTACAGATGAAAGCAGGACACCCACCACAGGCACAGGGCATTGATTAGAAAAAAACCCAGAAGGAGCACTGCTGGAAAGATTCTGGAGGTTGCCTTTAGGCTGGCCTGCTACCAAAGAGTGAAAACCAATGTAGAATTTAAGAGGGATGCAAAAACAAAAGTTCTGTGTAGACAGAAGTTGTTTATTTATATTTTCATTTGAACTTTGAGTTTGGTGAGGGATCCAGAAGAAAGAGCAAGGGGAGTAAAATGTCAAATAAAATGCAATGTCAGTTGTTCACATAGGAGAAATAATCCTATTTATCCAAAGTCTGCAATGCGTTCAAAAATCTTGGAGTCATTGCATTGTTTTCAGAAAATATTAGCTAAGTAAGTTTTCTTCTCCACTATCTTTAGCACTGTGTGCAGGTCTCATCCTTTCATCTCAAAAATCATATAATAGAACTAAAAAAGAATGGAAGGAAAGTAAATAAAATTGTTGAAGATATTAAAAGGTTGCTGTATGAGGAGAGATTAAATGATTATCACCCTCTTCCTGGGAAAGAGAAAACTGAAAAACAATAAGGTACAGGTTTCTAAAATCACAGGTGGCATTAAAAGGATGAAGTACACGTGTTTATTACCTAGTTTTACTAGAGAACTGAGGCAGATGAATAAAGGTTCAGGTAGCAGGTTTATTTGGTGTATTTTCATACAATATATAAGAATCTGTGGAAGTCACTGAAAATGTAGAGAGGTTCAAAATGTTGAAAATATCATGGGAGAAAAGGCTTTTTGGAAGCTGAGGGGTTGCACTTCTCTTCTAGATATCTGTTTTTCCTAAATACATACCAGAGTCTCAGATTAGATAGAAGGCTAGACAGAACTTTGACCTTTTCAGGTAGTCTTAGACTCCTATTCTTTATGTCCTGCTTCTCACAATAGGAAATAAGAAAGAACTCCAGGACTAGTAGGATAATATATAGGATATCATATTTAGGTCTTACCTTCTACTCTCTTCTTTTCCATACAGTACCATGTATTGTTTCCTTGACTCATCTCACCTTGCTTTTCTCTGGTCATGGCTTTCCCAAATTGAAGCAAGTCTTCTTACTTTCTCAGTATGGGGTTACAGCTTCACATATAGTCCTATCTACCATCTCAGTGTCATAGGATGTTCAGAATTTAAGGAGGTTTCACTTTTTTTGATCATCATGGCCCAAGAAGTGATTGCTAAGGGAAAGTCTTGAGATGAGAAAAGCGTTATCTTGGGAGTAGTCTGTACAAAGCAAGTTGCTCTGTAGACCTATAAGGGTCCTGCACAGTCATTTGACTGTATCTGAGCATTAAAATGGGGAGACAGCAGGTGATAGGCAAGGCAGCTGTTCTCTTCCCTCTCTCCCTGCTTCCAGGACAGGTGGTCTCTCAAAATTATCCTGTTCGTTAATAAGCATATAACACTATTGCATTTGCTTGGTTACATTTGGCAAAAATCTAATACTTCTGTCAGTTTTCATCAAGCCCCTGCCATTCATAATGTTGCAATAACTAGGGACTAAATTGGTGGGTGCCTTGTTCAGTACTTCCACAAAACAAATTTGACTAAATCCTGCTGATGGTTGAGTCTAGCCAAGTCTCTGCACTCTTCAAGACACTGTAGAGAGTTTGGGTTTAGCATATAAGGATGCTGGGGATGGACTCTTTATTAGAGACTGTAGTGATAGGACAAGAGGTAATGGGTTCAAACTTAAACAGGGGAAGTTCAGGTTAGACATAAGGAAGAAGTTCTTTACTGTAAGGGTTGTGAGGCACTGGAATGGGTTGCCCAAGGAAGTTGTGAATGCTCCATCCCTGGCCTTGTTCAAGGCCAGATTGGACAGAGCCTTGGGTGACATGGTTTAGTGGGAGGTGTCCCTGCCCATGGCAGGGGGGTTGGAACTAGACGATCTTAAGGTGCTTTCCAATCCTAACTGTTCTATGATTCTATATCCTTTTCTGCTTACTCTTTTGCAGGGCCACCTAGGTGTTAATTTTGAAGCCATTTTGTCCAAGCCAACTTGAAATTAGGAAACTACACCCATTACTGGATGGTAAGCATTTCTCAGACTCCTAGATTTTGTCTGCTAAAAATAAAATATGAAATTTCTACTTATTCTTGACAACATTTGGTCAACTCTTCTTTAGAAATAAGACAAGACAATGAGTCATGTTATTTTATTTTATTTTTTTTTTAAATAAAAGGTACTGGAATATGTGCTTCTTCAGATTTCAAATGACCATTAAATTCTTTAACAGAGTTCTAATAATCTCCCTCTGATGGCTCTTTTTTATATGCCTTTGGAAGCTAAATCTAATTAGAATATCTGTAGAACTGTTTGGCATATATCTCATTAAACTCTTTATCCCCTGCCCTCCTCCACACTCAATACTTCCTAATTAACTCTCAAAGAAAATGAAAAGGAATTGATACATGTATCAGTTTTCACCCAAACATGGTAGAGGTCTCCATAAAGAACCATTGAAAACCACACTCACAAAGACTGAATCAATCAGTCCATAAAGCAGATAAAATGGGGGGAGGGGGGTGGGGGTGGTGGTTGTTATGACTTGCATACACATCTTCAGGTTCTAAAATTTGTCTTTCTGCTTATAAATATCCTGCATAGGCCAGTTTAGGCCAAACCCTCTGTACTTTCCAATAAAGATGAAGTTTGTACTCCTAAATTATTGTATATATATTTGCAACAGATTCCAGTTAGCTTCAACAGAACACATTACTTACGGGTTGTAGGAGTAAAAAAGAAGTATTAAACAAAGTAACTAAAAATGAGATACTGACTAAATGAATAATTATTAATGTCTAAGCTTTCTAAAAGCTGAAATTTTTTAAGCTTGTATTTTTAAGCTAATAGAGAATTAGACTTTGTTGCTCACAATCAGGAAATTGAGAACATGTTCCCTGAAATTCTAATGTAATTGTTAAAACTTATTTCCCTCTTGCAGATTGTAAGCTTTTAGGGGCTGTGAATATATTTTTTATGTGCATAATGTCCCACAGTTTTGGTTAAGAATTGAAATGGTTTTAGAGGGCTAGCCTTAGCAATTAGCCAGACTCCCACCCAGCCACTCACTCTCTCCCTTCCATTGAGCAGAAAGGGAAAGAAAATAGGAAAAATACAGTAATAAGAAATCTTGTAAGTTGAGATAAAGACAGGGAGATTGCTGGTGAAGTTTGTTAGTGCATGGTTAAGAAATAAAAGAACTACTTTCTTATCCTACAAAAAAGAAGGTGTGCGCAACCATCTTGAATAATTATTAGTACTCACTCCTCTGTTCCTAAAGCTGAAGTAGTCTTTGCTGTTTGCACAAATTTAAGGAGATTTGTGCACTAATCACATTTCAAATAGCTTAGATTTACTTTATTATTAAGTCTTGAGAACTGGATCACTACTACTAGAAAAAGAAACTCCAAATCCTCATCTGTCCTATCCTATAATCAGGAAAAAAACACAAAAATTTCCATGATGAAATTCTGAGATAATGCAACTTACATGCATGAACATATACACTTGCAAACTCCTAGTGGTAGCTGCCACATGAAGGAGTGAGGGAGATTTCTCAACCTCTAGCGTTTAATCTGTCTATTAGTGCCCCAGGAAAAGCCAAGACCCTTGTGCCTGGCCAGTCTGTCACTGCCCCATTATAAGGACCCTGCACTAAACAGTCCTGCTAGCTTGGAGGTAAATTCGACTGACCTGTTCAGGGAAAAACACCAACAGCATAAGGGGGACCTCTTGGCAGGTATTCCCACTTTGTTTGTGTATGCTCCCTATTGCCGATAACTGCTAACACCCATGAAGGGCTAATACTAACAGTTTACAGAATAACATTCTTTATTAATAAAAATCGTGACAAATTAAGGGTTGTGATTGCTAGTGATAGGGACTGTTTGCAAAACCAAGCTTGAAGTAATACACAATCAGACTACAATCTCTAATAGCTAGCGTGAGTTAGTTATTTAGTGTGCATAAGATAAATTTCTTACCCAATAGCCATCCCTATGGGGGAGAAGTCAGTTTCAGCATATCGACTGATTCAAGAAGTTATGATGAAGTCTTCCCTATCTCCCCTTACTTTCACATGACTGTAGCCTTCTTTTGTTTTGATCTATATGATAATAAACGCTTTTTTGTTTCAGAAAAAAGGTTCACTGAACTATCACTAATAAATACATCACTCATTAATAACACACCAATAAGCTATATTATGGCTTTGCTGATATATGGCACAAATCTATCATCAATGCAATGTCTTCGTAAAATACATTTGCACTATACAATTCATCAAGGGTTTTTGCTGAAGTTCTACAGTGTACTTGACCTTTCTGAAAGAAAGGAAAAAGATTCATTTTGGAGGTATATGTGAGAGAAAAGATAAAAAAAAATAACATAGTCTGGAAATAATATAAATGAGCAATACATTAAATAATAACAGCGTCAGTTTGTATTTGTATAGAGTTTTTTCTTCTTGTTCACAGTCTTTCCAAATTTACCTAGTTTTTGTATGCAAGATCTTTTCTCAGATAATGCACACAACATAAAAACCAGGTTCTTAAATAATAAGTAACAAATATAATTGTGAATTGAGGAATATAAATCACACGTGCCACTTTTTAGCTTTATTAGGATTTGGTTAACTGGATGATTTACCTCTGATGTTACAGTTGGGTCTGCAATATTCCTGCCTTTCCCTCTTGTTATTCTTCATCTGCCTCACTTGTTCTTGCCTTTAAACCTCTGCCTCTTACACTGTCACAGAAGTCTTACATTTCTTCTGTTTCTAGTCCAAACCCACTAACTCCAAAGGCAAGCAACAAAACCAAAGAGAATAATAAAAAGGAAGTAAAATCAGCGTTTGGAGAAAAATATTAACATCAGAAATGTATAAAATCTGTAACATATGAAAAAAGCCATTCTCTAAGGATATTTATTTCAGTTTTATTAAAACAACCAGTACTTATGCAGTGAATATTAAAGGCTAATCTAAGCCACAACATCTGTTAAAGTAAAGCTGGTTGGTAGCTCTTAAAATCATGCAATAAAAAACCTATAATAATAAAGTAAATTCTTCATGGCATCTATTCCAGCTAGAGAAATGTTCTTTAGACTTTGAGCATTGTGAGGTGTAAATAGAACATGCTAAATTAGTAAATAATAGAATCATAGACTGGTTTGGTTTGGAAGAGACCTTAAAGATCATCTGTTTCCAACCTGGCTAGCAATAGGTGGAGACGCCTCGCATTAAACCAGGTTGTTCAAGACTCTGTCCAACCTGGCCTTGAACATTTCCAGAGATCAGGTGCTCACAGGGAACTTCACTTAGCTGGGTTCTTGCAATGTGAGATATCCAGATTTCAAGTCTTAGCTTCTGCTGAGGAGTCCTTGTCTTTAACAACATCCTTATGGAGTCCACATACTGTTTTATGGAAAAAAAGTCAGTGTATGAATATCAAAATATTGTTTTCCATTCTGATTTTGAATGACAATTTTATTTTTAGTTCGTTACTATCCATTCAATTCAAAATCATCTTTAAGGTAAGATAAATTTCAGCAACCATAAGTAGGCTCCAGTTTCTATCATCTTCTGCTAATTCAGTAAAGCTAATTAACTTGGTTCTGCTTTTTGATTTCGTTTGCTTGAATTTAATGATTATGTTTGGTAAGCAGAAGGATAAAGAGATAAACGGGTCACTGTATTTATGACTGCTTATTATTTCCTTTAATATCCAAGTTGAAGAATGTAAGTTCTGATTACAATTAAAATGCTTTTATGCCATCTTAGCAGTTATTGACTGAAACACAATTTGTACTTTGATTCTGTTTATTAAGTTGTTGATGATCATAAACCATTTCTTGATAATGGTTTTAACTAATCAGTTTTTTTTTGTCTGTTTAGAAATGGCTTAGTACCAGGCTTTTCCTGTGGTGTGAAAGTTTCTGCAAATTTTTCTACATTTCCCCTCTCTCTCACTTTCCTTCTACTTCCATAAAAATTATTTGCATTTTTTCTCTTTCCTCTTTTGCTACATGCAAAATTGCCATCTCAAATGCTTTTAGTTTTCAGCTGAACAACCACTCATGTATACTGGACTTTATCACTCCCATGTAAGTTTTAGGCCATGAAAAAAAAAAAAAAAAGAAAGAATAGGAAAAAGGGAAAAAAAAATACATCTTAATCTCTTCTACTTTGAATTCAAAATCTGGGTGGAATGTTTTGTTCACAGCAGGAAAAGCAGAAAAAATTTATCTCTACTTTTCTCCCTCTTTCCCCATATGAGGAATTTTTCTTTACCTCCTTTGGTTTCTCTCTGCATTTCATAAGATCCTGTGGTGAGCTTATGTGTAACACAAAATTGGTTATATATATATGTGTGTGTGTGTATGCATTGTTGGTTATTTTAGATGTTAAAACCACTTAAGAAAAGGCATGATAAAGACTAGAGGTGCCATAAGACAGAGGGCAGATATAAAGAGGGAGATAGTATAATAGCCAGAAATTACTGGTCTATAAGAATGGATCTGAAGTCTGAGTTCCATGCTGTCATGTTCAGATAGTAGAATCAGAATGATTAGGGCTGGAAAAGACCTTAAGATCATTTAGTTCCAACCCCCCTGCCATGGCAGGGACTCCTCACACTATACCATGTTGTCCAAAGCTCTGCTGAACCTGTCCTTAAACACTGCCAGGGATTTACCACTTCCTTGAGCAACCTGTTCCTGTGCCTCAACACCTGCACATTAAAGAACTTCTTCCTTACATCTAACGTGAACTTCCCCCACTCTTCCCTACTCTTTGTCCGATTGCTACAGTCCCTAAGGAAGAGTCCATCCCCAGCATCCTTCAGATACTGGAAGGCTGCTATGAGGTCTCCATGCGGCCTTCTCTTCTCCAGGCTCAACAGCCCCAACTTTCTCAGCCTATCTTCATGCGGTAGGTGCTCCAGCTCCCTGATCATCCTCGTGGCCCTCGTCTGGACTTGTTCCAACAGTCCCATGTCCTTTTTATGCTGAGGACACCAGAACTCTATACAATACTCCAAGTGGGGTCTCAAGGGAGCAGAGTAGAGGGGCAGGATCACCTCCTTCGACCTGTTGGTCATGCTCCTTTTTATGCAGTCTAGTATAGCAAGTGCACATTGCCAGCTCATGTTCATTTTCTCATCGATCAACACCCCCAAGTCCTTCTGTGCAAGGCTGCTCCGAATCACTTCTCTGCCCAACCTATAGCTATGCCTGGGATTGCACTGACCAGCAGCACTACATTCTTTCAAAACAGTGAAGAGCTGCTTTTCATATGATTGACCTAAGAAGTCACACTAAACCAAGAAATGGCAGACCTACTACAGTAATAAATTTGAATCTTACATAGTTTTTAGTTACTTCTTTTTTAAATATGCTTTTCCCCTTACAATTACAAACTTAAAGACAAGGAATGATAAATACTTGGCATTGCAGAGCATGGGCTATAACCATAAATATGTGGGAGAGACTGTGTAGAAGTGCTAATACATGCCTACGATGTGAGCAAAGAATCTTCTGCAAGGACAGTCAACATTCTCCTTATTACCTTTATATTATACTTTCCTTTTGTCCTGGGTTCAGCAGTAGCAGTCATTTTTCTCCTTCTTAGTAGCTGGTGCA
>WYDI02037917.1:0-92773 GCA_009867235.2 Psittacus erithacus | reverse complement strand
TTATTCTAGATAACAAACAATCTATATTTTAAAATATAAGTATCTATATGTATATATAGATATAAAGATATATACTATAGATGTAACAGGAGGCTTTATTCCCTTTGTCCCACATATAAGAATAGCCAGCATATATGAAGTACATGAATAGCCAGAGCAGTGTTGAGCAGAGAGAGGATCACACCGTGTCCACATCACCCAGGGAAGGACCTCTTTGAACAAACATGGTTTCCTGGAAGTCTAGAGAGACCTTTCAGGGCTGGTGGATTCAGAGCCAGTTTAGGTCATTGGATGTCAGGAAAATAACTGGGAGTGTGGTTTGTGATCACAGCCAGACAGTGCATCTTTTTTCAGAAAAAGAGGAATAGTTTGCTTTGTGCATAACAGCAAGAGATAATGAGGGAGCAAGTTTCAAGAGATTTTGTGCTGAAAGCCTTTCAAATTCCATTAATTTACACCAAGACATCTCTTCCAACATCCAGGAGATGATTTGCATGAAGGTGTTGATGATTACACAGCCAATGAAGGCAACTCATGGAGCAAAATGTTTGTCAGTGCCATTAGGGATAATGGCATTAGGTAGAAATCCTGACTGGGGCTAATTATTCAGTGTTTAGTAGCTGCCAAAAAAGTAGTGAATGTGAGTAGCTGGAAGGAAGAACTTTTCTTAACGACTACCTTGTATCACCACCATGCATTTGTCTGGTTTCAAAGGAGATGTGTGTACTGTTTATTTCCCCGAACTGATGTACAAAAGGAAGAAATAAAGTTCAGTGAGCTGGAGTGAGGAAAGATGGACAAGTCTGTAAATCACAAAGTCATTTAGAGTGGGGAGAAGCTTTGTCACTGGATTGTGAAATGCACACAAGCTGCTGAACACTCCCTACATACAGGGATGAGTCCAGTCACTGCATCTTAAGAGATGAGCCATTGCCTTTTGAAGATTAATATTTAGTAAGTGGGCATCATAAAAGAAGAATTTACAGGAGTCAAAACTAAAGACTGTGAAGAGAAAGTTGCTTGCTTTGACCACAGACTTGACAATGGAGCAGCTGGTTTCCATACACAGTGCTGTTTATGAGCCTATTCATTTGTTGGGCCTTGGGGGTGTGGATCCATGGACGAGCAGGACAGTCCTGTGTAGCAGCCTCAGTAGCTTCACTAGCTCCAGCTGAGTAAGACAAGGTGATAGAGAAGAAAGGGACAAGAGCAGTCTCAGTCCCCAGCTCCAGAAAAGAAATCATAGAATCATATCGTAGAATCATAGACTCTCCAGTTGGGAGGGAGCTTAAGCATCATGCTGTCCAACCTTTCTAGGCAAAGCATCACCTAGACTAGGTGACCCAGCACCCAGTCTAGCTGAATCTTTAAAGTGTCCAGTGCTGCGGAGTCCACCATTTCCTGGGGAGACTATTCCAATGGCTGATTTCTCATTGTGAAAATTTTTCCTCTTGTTTCCAGTCGGAATCTCCCCAGGAATAACTTATGCCCATAACCCCTCATGTTTTCCACGGGACTCCTTGTAAAAAAGCAATTTCTGTCTTCTTTGTACCCACCCTTTAAATATTGGCACATGGTGATAAGGTCTCCTCTGAACCTTCTGTTCTCTCGGCTGAACAAACCCAGCTCTCTCATCTTTTCCTCTTAGAGCAGGCTTCCCAGACTTTTGATCATCTGTGTAGCCCTTCTCTGGACTCTCTCAAGGCTGTCCACATCTTTTGGTACAGGGGGGAGTCCCTCACTCTCCAGGGTCCATGCCAGGTAGGGCAGGTCAACAAGAATCTCATCCCTTCTTCCCCAAATCATGCTCAAAGGACTACAGAGAGCAAAGGAAGGTAGGCAGTGGGAAGATGGTGGTGCCCATCCATCCTGCTCAGCCTGTTTAGCAGATAGGTGGGTTGTTAACCCTGGTGGAGATGTCCACCAGGTGCAGCAATAACGCAACCTGTAGAGCATCTGGTCCTAGAGAGAAACCAGTGTGCAAAGTTCACACAGGGACCAGTGACATACAGATGTGCAGCTTGTTAAAAGGAAATTAAAAGCAACAGTCAAGAGGGTAAAATGCTTGAGGGTGGCAAGGTCAACTCAAAAGGCACCTTACAACTGGGTCATAGTAAGGTATTTCCAGTTATCAGATAATATTTTAGAAAGAAAGTAAAACAGGCAAAGGTAAACAGCTGGATAAACAAAGCTGTCAAAGGAGAGCAGAAAAGGAGACCAGGGAGAGCAGAAAAGCATGAGCCATGCAATCAGGTGAAAAAACAAAGTAAAAGAGGCCAAATGGATTTTGTGGAATTATTTACTAAGAGGTATAAAACCCAATAATAAAACCTTTTTTCAACTACATCAGGCAGAGGCCACTTGCCAGCAAACAGGGAGGGCCAACAGATGACCGTGGGGTAATGGGAGCACTTAGAGCCAACAGGATTTTAAGAGTGGAGGCAGATGAGCCTGCTGTGCTAGTATTTGCTGGAGAGGAGCCTTGGGAAGCCTCCCACATCACAGCATTTTCCTAATAGGGATGAGCGAGGAACTGCCTCAGATTGAACTGCCAGAAGAGGAGGTTTTAGAGCAAGTTGATGAAATGAATAGCAACAAATCATTGGGTCTGGCCAGGGTTCACCCTGGGCTCCTGAGGAGACTCAATTACAAGACTGCTGAAGTATCAACTGCAGTGTGTAACCCCTGCCTTCCATCATTCATATGCCAGGAAACAGAGGTGGTAAATAGGATACTCTTTTTAAAAAGAACTGGGAAACCACTTGTCTGTCTGCCTTCTATACCAAGCAAATTGTCAGGAAGTGTGATGAAAAATAGACCAGACAGGTAGTTTGGATTGATAGCAGGGGGATGCGCTGCATTGCAGGTCTGTTTGTTAGACTTCTTCACAAAAGCTGGTATGTCTGTGGCTGAGGATGACCCTCTGGACACAGTGTGTTCAGCTTCACCAGAAGCTGATGACAGGTCTGTCTGCTTAGTGTTTAGGAAAGCGTGCAGATGTGCCTCTGTAGCAGTAGTTTGGACCACATATGCTGAGTGTTGTTCTGATCCTCATGTGTGAGTGGGATCAAGCTCTGCAGGGGCTGGAGGAGAGGAGAATCACCAGCCCTGTGGCTCCCATGTGGCCCACTTGGGGCTCCTACTTGTAGGTCAAACTTCGCCATCTCTTGGGTCTCCTGCTGGGGCTGTGGTGTCAGTAAATGTCATCATCATCTTCATCACTGGCTTAGCTTCAACACATACCCCAAACTGCTATGTGATCTATAGAGATAATAATAAAGTGTGTTCTTGTCCACAAACTTTGCAGACTAAGACAATAAACAGTAGAGGCATACAAACAGTATCCAAGACTGGATTTGGTTCTTCTGTGAGGAGTAGTTTCATGCCTTGGCTGTTCCAGAGCACACTGCCAGGACTAATGTTTGGGTTAAAAGCCTCTTCAAGCCCACATCCTTTGCTGCATCACTGCTGCTTGACCTCCCTTTTGCTTGTACAGTGGATTATTCCTACTTTGTTCTTGTATTTATTGGGTTTCATTTCCTGCTGGAGAAAGGATTCTGGATTTGCCAAGACAGTTTGAACTCAACAAGTTTGAACTCTAATCTGAACCTGCAGGTTATCTGTAAACCCAATTCATTTGGACTTATCTGCAAGTAAAATA
The DNA here is from genome assembly GCA_009867235.2 of Psittacus erithacus. Taxonomy (NCBI): domain Eukaryota; kingdom Metazoa; phylum Chordata; class Aves; order Psittaciformes; family Psittacidae; genus Psittacus; species Psittacus erithacus. The sequence goes on along the minus strand of WYDI02037917.1, from coordinate 89,112 downwards.
AATGTCTACATTATTCATGAAAATGTGAGGAATTCCCATTCTTGAGCCGAAAGCCTTGCTGCTGTGCCCTGAATGGGCTGTACTGGCAAGGAAACTTGGAATGGGTCTTCTTTGTTGGGATTTGTTTGCTCCTGATTTTCAATTAGAGTGAAAGCCCATTGCTTGAGGTTATAAAATCAGCTGATAACTTGTTTGTGGGGTTTCAAAAGATTAAATCAAACAAAGAAGCTGCTGGATATGCATTTAAAACTGAACTTCTGGTTTTGCATTTGAGCAGTAGTGGTATATAATGTGATGATAAAATGGAAGATGAGAAAATACATTGCCTTGAAAGAGTTAATCAGTTATTTCCATAGGACCATGTCAGGGAATCAAGGACACTTGATTTCCCTTCATTGTTCTGCATAACCGAATATATTTCAGTCATTATATTTGGATAATCAGAATAACATTCTTAAAAACAAAAAAAAAGGAATAGTGATAGCAGCATATGATTAAGTGCGTCTTGTTTCTAATCTTCTGGAAAATCAGATTTAACAATTTTCAGAGTCCTTTTTCCCATTGATGAACCAGGGATTTACATGACTAATGTCTATTAACACATGTAAATATCCCTTTCCTCAATGGGAACTGACAATGGGAAAAAAAATCCTGCCTGCTGCCCATTCTGTCATATAATCGAGCCTATGAATGGTACGGTTTCTTGGTGGGGTATCGTCTGGGGTGGGAAACACAGCCAACGTTCATATAATAGGCTTTCATCTCTGAAGGCAAATGTCAACATCCGTTTACCTCCGGGGTAAGTGAGACCTCCTGAGGGATCTCAGCCCTATGCAGGGGGGTCACAGCATGAATCCACTGCCCACGTTTCAGCAGACATGGGAGTTGGCTGACAGGCGTACAGAGAAAGGCCAAGGAGTGTGCGTGTGGGATGTGGTCCAAATTGGGATATTTTCTGCATGTAGAAGGTTTGTTAGTCTGGGCACCAGGGTGCAATTGTAAATAAATTTTAGTAGCTGTTTTCTCTGTTTATAAAGCAAAACATGTAAACGCATCCTAGACGGTCATCTGTCAAAAAGACATTTTACTTCACATACGTTTTATGAATATTAGATAATGGAGGAATGTAACAAATAGTCATTTTTGTCCCTCTCTTGAATACCAAATAACAGTTATTAGTATCTCTCAAATAAATAATGTGAATAATTTAACAAGGCATCACTACTGTGCGAGAAATGATATCCCATTCTGTTAAGCTTTGGAGTCAGCTATTGTGTGAAGATAATAAATACTTGGAGTAGCTACAGCAATTATGTCCTAGAAATCTACTTCAAGTGGTGCACTGCTTTAAGAAAAGCAAACCATTCAGACTCTATGCAAATGAAAAGCTAACGTGCACAATATGTGCAAAATCTCTGGCTCATGTCAGCTAGTGCAGCTTCAGCTCTTTCACCTCTGCTCTGTACACGGTGCCTTTCTGTATATGGTAATTATATGCACACACGCTGTCCTAGCTCCATATCCTTAATTAAAGTGTACATGACTGTATTGTGTCAGTTTACCCTGTCTGCTAACTTCTGAACCTTTTCCAGCCACATCTGCCAGAGATCTTGCAGGTAAATTTTATGAATCTGCATGGGAACTAGGAAAGGAAGAGGAACCCTGTCAATGAAGCTAGCATCTCTCTGTGCCTTGTGTCTGCAGGAAATCCACCTTAACACTGTTGGTAAAAAGAAATGTATAAGTTGAAATATTAGATTAAAAGGATGTCAATGATTTCTTTGAGGCAATGCTCCTAGAAGGCATTGGCCTCCTGCTGCAAAACAGGGCACACTCACTTGCTCACAGGCTCAGGATTGCATATCAAATTATAAACAACTATTTCATTGATTTTTTCTAGATTCCTGCTTATGGCTCATTATTTAATCAATCAAAATTACTTGGAAAATATTACTAATTAAAATGACCATTTAGGACTACAGAAGTTATTCTAATTACAGAAGGCATGGGGGTCATTACCTTCTACTGAAAAGACCTGATATTTTCTGTGATGAAAGATTCCTTTGTGAACATAAAAAAGTAATAAATACTTATCCTACTGAATAGCTAAAAACTCTCCCTGGGGACCAACCTCACACAACATACTGCAATGCCGCCTCCCATCTCCAGGACCTCAGTGACTGCAGTACATGCACACAGAGCACTTGAGCATGCACAAACCCAGGGCTGCTGGTGGTGATGGACTTCATGCAGCACTTACTGTGATGCCTGCATAAATGGAGCAAAAGAGGATAGTGTCTCTCTGCAGTGCTCTCAGCACCTTTGCTCCCATTGCTAGCCCACAAGAGAGAGGGACAGGCATCCAGAGCTTGCAATGGACTTCCAAATCCATGAATTCTGTTGTTCCCCAGCTATGTGCATTGTCTATGAACCTCACCTGTCTCATTCTCTTTTACTTCTAGTCCACAAAAGCTTACCATTCTTAACAGTTACTTGGCTGGTGCCAGCGTTGCAGGTTTGTGCTGTGAATATTGAAGTTCCCACCAACCCAAATGAATCACATGGATGTTATCTGATGCTAAATGATAGGAATAATTTTTTTAGTATTTTTTAACATTTTTAGAAAAAAGAATGCAGAAGACTACATGAAGAAGATACTGTTTTAAAGCTGATAGGGGAAATGTCTCAGGCATCGAAACCAGCCAGAACTAAGGCAGTCCAGACAACTCTCATTTGACCCTGTTGTACATCCACAGCATCTTACAGCCAGACTGTGTTCTCTAAAGGACACCTGGGCTATTGAATGCAATGTGTCAGCATTGTGTATAGCCTGGGTTTGCTTCTGGACTGAATCAAGTGGAGCAAGCTGAGCAGTCCTCTGGGTATCTCGTTTCTTTAATCAGCTGGAGCATAGGTTGCACATGGGACATGGCGCTGTGGGCAGAGAAAGGTCTCCTACATTGCAGCCGAATCCTTACCTGGGATCTCACCCTAGCCTTTTTCTCTGCCACAAAATCCCCTTGTTACGGTGGAAAGTCACAGGAACCAGGCTTATCAGAGATGGCAATTTGCATGTTGCAGTGTCCAGCTTGAAACCCTGAGGTTGGGTTTGCAGGAACACTTGGCATGCACAGTTGCATCTGAAATCAATCGAAGCTATTTTCTGAGCATATGAAGTGCTGTAGAAAACATGATGTACTATGAAATGCTAAGCTCTAGGTATTTCAGACCTTCCACCCTGAATTAGTGGGTAGTTTGGACGATATGCTGTCTGCCTTGGTTCTCTATGTGTAACCATCTACACTGCTAATTCATCTCCTCAGAAGCACCGTGATAGTAAGTTAGGTATTTGTGAAACACTGACCCAGCACACTGCGGCAAGGTGCAGGAAGGCATGTATAATTCTGCTTTGAGAGCAGGATGGGAAGCGTGTGCTCTAAATGAGACAGTCATGCATTGATGATGAGGACAAGCAGGATTTTGAGGAGCAATTAGTGAGGGAGGGGTCAAGTAGAAAAAAACCCCAGAAGTATAGTGAGATAATTAAAGATATTTCATAATCCACATGCCCATAGGAAGAGGTAACAATTGCTCAGACAGCCGTGTGAAATTAAGCACTCATTTAGGAGATCTTACATAATACACTTCACCAATTGTTTTGGTATTTGCAGAATTGAGGTCTAAGTGCATCTCCTTGGTCTAAGATAATAGGATTACATCAATGTTGATATTTGATGTCAGATGAAAGTCTAACATTTGTATTTTGGAAAGCATCAAGGCACAGATACTGCCTCTGCCAGCCAATGCTAGATAGCCTTCTGCAACTGCTATTTCATATGTAGTTTTAAGATGTGGAAATGGGGAAAACCCTAAAGCACACCATAAAAACCACATCAAAACTCTGTGGAAGGGCGCTGCTGTACTACAGAAATGCTGTTTGCCTATAGACAATTTTAATTCATTATTCACCTCCTTTTGTTCTCCTCATACAACTTGGACTTTCATTAAATGTATATGAAAAAAAGTAAAAAAAAGAAAAGGTAAATAAAGAGAGAAATAATAAAAAGGAGCACCTTGCACGTCTTTACTGAGATACAGTGGTGCTGAGAAGCTTTCCTTCCCAGCCAGTTTCTGGTGGACTTGTTTGAGAACATGTTAAAATGGGACACATGTAAGAGGCTCTACCAAATAAACATTTTCAGCTCAGTTTTCGTGAGCATAAAGTAATTGTCAGCTGAAGGTCTGTCTCCACTAAGATATTTATTCCATCTAGTAAAGGAGGATACAGGCCTCGTAAGGCTGATGAGGCTGCTGATTTCCATTCTTGTACCAGCTCTTGTCCCAAATAGTGGCACGCTGCAGAAATGTTATTTAACAAAATGGCAATAATGTTGTCCAATATCTGCTCCAAATACACAAAATGCAAATTATCTTGAAAGAGATGAATACTGTGTTGAGAAGCACCATTCAATTAAGTAGTCGGTTGGGTGCATCTTTTCTCATTAAAATGAAGCAATTGTAAATAGCAGAATGATATTTAAATGAAATGGTATGTAAGGGAAGTAAGAAATATTTGCAAGAAACGTTTGTAATTGCATTATCTCTAAGTAGAAAATTTATAAATTTTAATGACTAATACAAATGTATCCTGTTATAAAATGGAAATGTTTGATCAAGAGGGTGAATACGTAAGTATTAAGTTATTTTTATTGAGGAAGTTTCTCCTGGCTGTATGCAATATTCATAAAATGTGTTACAAGCTTATAAATAGAAAAAATGTTTGTGAAAATGCAAATTTAGCATGGAAGGTATATTTTAAATATTTTATGAAACAATTATGTTGTATTAACAGTATGTTCTTTATTTCTTAGATTAAAAATTCACAGGGATTTTTATCACTCCCATCTTTATTTAACATGAATTTATTGGGTTATTCTCTATACATTTTCAGAAACAGCTGAAGAATATGAATAGTCTACATATAGAAACATAGAAGTATATCTTAGTTACTACTTCAAATGTATTATATACATATACATAATATATCAATATTTATTACCCAAATAGTCTTCACACTGTATGGCTGTGTAACTGGGAATATAGCATGTAAACTGGCTGCTGCTCACATACACCTGTGACAAAAATGGCTGGCTACATGAGGGGAGAAGAGATGAGAAACAGCCAGCAGGTGAGGAGTAGCAGTGGTTGCCAAGGCTGGAGGACACCAGCTCTGTTTAGTGCATTACCTCCCAACACTTGCCAGCACCCAAGTCCAGGCTGTTAGGTGAAATTAGGCAGTACTGCATCTAGGCACATAGAAATATCTTTCCCTCCTCTCCCACCAAGCACATTTCCTCATAGACCAACCTTTGGCTGTTGAGAGGCAGGTCCTGCAGCACAAGGGTTTACCTTGTTGATTGATTGGTGATTAAAGCAAACGATGTCATTCTTAATACTGCCATAATTTAAAATGCAGGACTAACTTTTTCTGGACCTGTATGAAACTCAGTGACACTTGACATGCCCTCTAGCATAAAATCCCACAGATTACTTGCCTGCAGTGAAGCGATCCACTGGGACATGCTGCAAATACCTCCATGAAACCTTCTTTTCTCCTATCTACTCTTACTCTTTTTCGTTTGGGGGAGTTTTTTGGCTATTTACATTTTCATCTGTGTAAGTGCTCCCTGCAGAAAATGTGGGCTCTGTTACAAGAAGGGTGCATGCCTGGTGAAGAGGCCAGCAAACTCAATCCCTGCACAGCCTGAGAGGAGGGTTGGAAAGGACTGCACCTTCTTGTGGGGCCAGAGACCACTGCAGTAGTGGCTGTGGGAAGCCAGAGACCTCTGGACCCACCAGACAACACAAGGAAGCTCTGGAGGGAGGCTGCACCTTGCCTGCAGGCAAGAGCAAGTGGAGCAATGCTGTGTCTCTGTCCAGCTGCCTGAGTTAGGGCTGGTCTGAGCTGTGGGTTTGAGGGACATGGATCTCTGCTGTGTTTTGCCAAAATACTGTGGACAGTCAAATTAAAACTAACAGAAGGTGCCGTTAGTCTCAAAGCCAGCCCTGACACAGACCTCTCATGTGCCCTTAAGGCAGTTAAGCAAGCTTTGCTTTTGCATTGGTTCTGTTAAAGACTTGACAGCAAATATGTATTCTGTATATATACTTATATATATGTAGTAAAGGACACTTGCCACCCAGTACTGCACCAGCTTAACCAGCTAACCAGATTTAAGATGAACCATCATGTGAAGTATAGCAACCCATGCACTAGCAAGGAAGCACAGTCATGGAACAGAAAAGGAATGGTCACAACATCCTGGCTATTCACAATCTGGAGAATGGAAAGCTGTACTGACTGCTAATGGCTGCTGATCATCTTTTTTAACTTGTGGAAACTACTCTGCCCCTTAGGTTACAAACCCAGTGAAGGGCAAGTAGAAATACCAACAATATCTTTGTGACTTTTCCAGCAATATATAAGTGATACCATCAGAGAAGTTGGAAACTCAGAACTGCAAGGACATCTTGCAAGGAAGCTTTTAGAGAAGGATTCAGCCAGGATAAGCGCTACTGGGGACCTTGATGCAGGACTTAACCCAAAGGTTGTGAGAACATCCCGTGAAATGGAGACAGGAGCTTGGTGTTTGAAGGTCAAATTCACTGACAACTTCACAAAGATGTTTCTACATTTCTTTTTGCCCAAGATACCAGCATTATGCTTTTGAGGAAACAGTTTTGGAAAATGGCTCTCTGGAGCACTATGATGCTGCTCTGTGCTCCCGAGTGTAGCAAGGCAGAGCTCACATCTCATTTCAGGCAGTGTTTTTCTCATAAGGGAGCTGATCCCAGATCAGCTCTGAAGACAGCAAAGTGCTACCCGCAGCCATTTATTATTTTCAGCCATGAAAGAAAAAAAATTGATAAACTGAGTGGTTTAATTGGTGTAAGGCCCATTGCTCAAGCAGCAGGCTTCATCATGCAATCAATTTAAAGACAAAGAAAGAAAATCCTACCAAAGCAGAGCCTAACCTGGGTACTGATCAGCATCTGCAGTAAATGACTCAGTCTGACAACTGAATTTATTAGAAAGAAGGATCTGGATTCTGACAGATTCAGTCTTGCTGAAAAATTAATGGATTTATAAGTCTCCTTCAAGATTTTTGAAACATTAATACCTATTTTTATTTCTACTACCTTGATTTTGATGATTATATGTGATTTTACATGTGAACCGTACATAAATATTGACCTTGTCACGTATCGGCTCCCTTCACTGGTGGAACAACCCTGGCAGCTCCTGCACTCTATATCTTCTGCTGGACACAAAGAGAGTGTGTAGCTGTTATAACCACATTTTTGCTCCATTCATACAATTACTTTAAGAATATTTTTATAGAATAATTATCTGAATGTAGTGTAACTTGATGGAGGAGTGCTTTCTAAAATGAGATGTGTTGAGGATGATATGTCATTTATGCTAATCTGTTGAAAACTAGGATAGTGTGAAATGTGCTGTAGGGAAAAATTATCTCTTCTGAATATTACAGGCCAGGAAAAAAATCTGTTTATTACACAAAATAAAATATATTTATAACAAATCAATAACTTATTCTCACTCATTTATGACTAAGTTAATGTGCTATTAATTGTGCATTTTTGGATATTATTTGGGAGGGTGGGAGGATGAACTATAGCACTGCAGCCACTTAACTGTAACAATCACATTTTCTTTTTAATAGAGTAAGTTAATTTTTAAAGTGATCTACAGAGGAACAGATGGGGGAACAAATTCTTTATGGATATCTCCTGCTACACTGATACTCAGAGGTCAGAGCAGTGCCTACTGCCAGGCGCATCTACCTTGCAGTCTGTTTTTCCCTTGTTCTCCTGTTACCTTATGTCTGGTGACCAGAAATGGAAAAGCAGCTTCTGAAGGTAAAAATTCATCTGACGTTTGAGCTAGCTTTGGGTTGCAATCTGTCTGCTACATAAACAAACTGCTTGCAGGGCTTCAGCATCCCGCAGCAGTGTCCCTTCTTATGGGTTTGTCTGTGCGCCTGTAAGCGCAATATGCTTCCAGCAGCATAGGGGGAACGTGGGTGCATAGAGGAAGCTGGGAGAGGAGTCCCTGGCCTGCTGATCACAGTGAAAAAACACTAGAACAATTAACTACTGCTTTTTAATCCTCCATTTTGTTTCGCTGCTGGCACATGAACTCTCCCTACACAGGAAGCAAAAGCCCCACCAGCTTTAGTTAAACTGGGATTTCACTTTGGATTGCATCATCCTCATATTTTCTCATTAATTATTGCTCCGCTGCTTTATCTGTGAAAGAAAAGAGCAGCAACACATCAATCATAGAGCTGACTTGAACTGTGGTTTTAACATGTGCGGGGAATTTTGGAGAGGCCTTAGCCAAGGAAGACTTGCAGGCTGGAGGCTGCTCCATTAGGTGGTCTGAGAGGCTCCTAGTGCTCCTGCAGTGTCCTGTCCTCCTCTTCTGCCCATGCACACACACTGCCACCAACAAAGTAGCTGGGTGCTAGCTTCCAAAACGTTTAATCCAGATTTTTAAACTGGAAAGTGTGCTTTCAGGTTATTAGTGAGAGTACAATGTTGGTTCAATCAGCTGATTTAGAGTTGCTGTGGGGAATAAACCCACTACCACAGCAAGAACTGCCTTGGGTGTCTGAAGCTCCTTTAAGGTGCCAGAGCTGCACTAGAAATTAAAGAAGTTCTGTAACACACAACCAAAAAATGTTTAGTAATGGTAATTACAGCAGTGCAAATAGAACAGAAAACTGAAAAAAGCCCTCACCTTGACATATGTTTTTATTTAAAACATTGCTTATGTTGCTAGAACTTCTGGACCTCAGCACCACCCTCCTTGAGTATGCAGAAACTGAACACTGATGAAGAAAGTAAATGCGCCTTAGCCCCTACTTCATGATGGTGGAAAGCATTTTTAACCCTTCTATTCAAGTGATTTACATAATAGAGCTGAATTTAGACATGTAAGAGATTGGAAAAATTTAGACATGTAAAAGGAGGAAAAAATCCAACCTTATTAAAGGCTGATGCCTTTCAAAACATGAAATAATTATCTATTATATTTATTACTAATGACATTACTAATAATTTATTGCTAATGACAGCAATGTTTTGCTTATCTGACAAATTTGGTTCCAGACCTTCAAAATAATCAATGACATGCCTCAGAGCCATGCCATGCTAGCATTGTATCTACCTGAGCTCAGAAAAGGAAAGGCAGTGCCAGGAGCCGGTTTGGAACAGCACACCTAGGAAGGGAGCCCACTGCCTAGAAAAAGCCCCCTGTGATACCTGATAGTGTGTGCACAAACATCATCCCTTTGCTATCAGACAGGGTTTTGCAAGATGTAGATCACAGAGATGAGAGATGACAGGGTGCTGTGAAGCATCAACAGTATTTCTGGGAAGATGTCTCAGTAAACAAATATTGGCATGATAGCACCAATGTGCTCAGCCCCTGCTGCCAGCAATGCCGCAGTAACATCGGTACCATGCAGGGCATCTCTCAGTTAGGATGTTGGCCATGCCCCTGGCTCCCTGGGCCTCCTGTATCCCCCATAGCTTGCTACAAGCATTTCTCTATGTGGTCAGGCCCACCCCCAGCTGCCAAGAGCCACTGCTGATGCCCTGTGATGAGGTGTGCAAGCCTGAGGGGTATATTTATAAGTCTGCTCCTTCAGAACTGAAAATCAGGGATGCTGAGTTGAAGTTTCATCTTTAAACCAGCTCCTCCAAAGCTGCCAGTGTCTGTATGAGCAGCAAGCTGGGTCTGACTGAAATGTGCTTTTTTCCCCCTCATCAGAGAAGTTTCACGAAGTCTGTTTTTGTTTTGAAACCACACAGTCCAAGCAAAAATTAAACACCCTCTCTGGAAAAAATGCAGTTATCTGAGCATTTTATAGTTATGCTAAGAATTTTAGACTCATGCTGGGAGTCTGTTTCAATTTTGTCTGCATTTTAAGGAACACTTCAGTTGAGCCTGCTCCCTCCTCACTCTCCTCCTCAGTCCTCAACAGTCACATACATGCTCATGCAACAGCGTGCAAGAAGGTGCAGTACGCACCTTGGTTTGTTTTCACAGCATATTATCTGCCTGGATGGCCCAGAAATTGTTGGACCAGACTTCTAAGTACCTGAGGTAAACGTAACTCAAAAATAACACTGTATTTGAGGAGATGGGGACTTTCAAGCCCAGATTTGCTGCTGGCTGTCTCTGGGTTTCCAGGTAGTCCAGCAGAGCTGGTTTGCCTTTTGGCCAAACTGAGGAGTACTTTTTAAGGTAAACCACGCTAAATGGCCCGTATCTACGTGGATTAGAAAATTTTCACTCTGTCAGAAAAGGAATCCTTTAAAGCAATTGCAAATTGCTTGTGGGTAATGCCTGATATAGCATTGCATTAGACTGTGCTTTATGTGTGACCAATCGATATGTTTGTGTATATAAGTATGTAAAGCTGCATCAGTTCCTAGCAAATGCAATATTCATGGAGGTGTGGTGTCGTGGGCATCTCTTCCCATCTCCCCATGGCCAGAGCAATGTCTGTGGTAAATGCATACTTTGCACCTTGGCCACCTTGTAATGAGGATCCAGGAACAGGACAGCAAAAGACCGGTAAATTCGATTTCTGATGGTTTGGCAGCAAAAAAATAGTAATTGCTACATATTCCAGTTAGACCAGTGGTCTGACTGTTATAGAAGAGCTTCTCACCAGCTTTGTCTGTGGTGGCATTTAGCAATGGCAAGTGGAGGCTCCTGGAGGAAGGCTTTAGACCTGAGTATGAGTCCTGGATAACTGGGGAAAAATGGGTTTAATCACTGCCTTTAACTTCCATGTCCACCTGAAACTATTGGTTTTTCCAGCACATGAGTTATGAAATGTTGATTTACACACCAAGGTGGATGTGCAGAGAGGTAAACAGGAAATAAACACCTTGTAAGGATTTTTGCCTCTGTAAATTTGATTTCTGATCCTGTAATATCGCAAGTCACCACAAGGAAGGTCTAGGGGCTTTTTTTCCAACACCTTGCACCACTCCTCCAATGTACCACTAAACCATTTTAAAAATGCAGTTTAGTTGGTCCAGTTCCCAACAGAAAAAAAAATAAAAAAATCAAAACCAAACAACCAATTTCCAGCCTCTACCAATTGCATCCCACTTATCCTTCAGGAACCAGCTATGGGCTTAAAGAGTGAACCCATGTTATGGGTGCCAAATCACTTAGAATAGTAATGAGGGTGAAGTGTATTATCAACTTAATGATAAACTATCATTAGGATCTGAGTGGTTTGAGTGTTTGACTAAGTGGCTGGTTTTTCTCCTCAGAGGTATATGAGATGCTGCCTCTCAGCAAGGTGTCCTGGAAACCTTTTCTTAATGATTAAAAGTGATTAAAAAGCTTAAGTGCAAGCAAGCATCCAAAACACAAGCTGCATTATCACACAACGAGACAGAAATAGGCTAACCCCCAACACCACCAAGAGTACAGAGATCCTTCACTCAGATGCTCTTGACACTCTCTAGCTTTGTCTCAGTGGTAGCTGCCGGACACCAAGCCATGCTGTGGCCCAGTCTCCATCATGGATGTCTGACTTGTCCTCTGCCATGTACAACAAAGCCACCCCAGGTGAGGTCTTTTCTCTTATTCCCATACATGCCCTCATTTCTGGCCTCAGACATCTCAGGAGCATGCATCAGGAGCGTCCTGCTCCGACCAAGGCTCCTTTTAGTTGGCTGCTGGGAAAAGCACAGCCAGCAAGTAGGAACGAGACAGTCAGAGTCCCCAGTTGTTTGTATTCTGTGCTCCCTTTCAGAACATCAGACTTAAATATTTCATGTGGAGGTACAATAGGATAACACCCAGGCTGCAGCAGTCAGAATCACTTCCCAAGGAGTAGGGATGGCTGTGGCAAATGAAAGCATATCCTCTCTGGAAGGAGAATCAGCCGAGGAAATGCAACATCCCTGGAGTAAAATCCTGGTCCTTCAGAAATACCCTGGTCCTGGGAATTTTAGCCAGTGGTTGGAGAATACATCAAGTTTCACCTCATTTTCCTCACCAGATGAAAGTGTTGTGCTGGCATACCAAGACTCGTGCTCGGTGCTACTTCTCTGAGGGATCCCTTGGTGCTGCCCGCTGCTAAGGCAGCTTGCACATGACATCTGCTTGCCTTTCAGTTCAGTATGGGATGAAGAGGAAGGCTCCAGGCAAGCGATGGCTAGTGTTTAACACACTGTGCCAGGACCTCCAGGGCCTGAGCATAGTGCCAGCAGCATAGTAATGCAGTGTGTCTGTTCATGGTCCTTCTGGTGGCACAGGCTGCTTATTCTCTGAATGAAGAAAGGTGGAGAGATAAAAATAAAACCCTTTCCTGACATGTGGTAGAAATTTCTCCTCCATTTCTTTCTATTTCTGCAATCTTCTCATTTGTTACAGTAACTGAAACAGCAGCACAAGCTGACACTGTCTGTCATTACCCACATCACTTTCATTGACAGTGGTTCAATTAACTGCCCTGTCTTCATGCTCCCAAGAATGAAGGTTCATTTCCCAGCCCTGGGCAAGGTATCTGTAGCGGGGGTCAGCTTTGCTTGCTTTGACATGTTGCAGAGGTGTCTGGCTGATGTGTTGTGTGGTAGCTCCATTATTTCCTATTTCTTGCTAACCTCAAAAGATGTGGGTACCAGGTGCCTGTACGATCCCCAGGGTCACATCTGGGCTTCACTATCACCAAATAAAACCTCTGGTCTGGTATTCCCAGCAGGAGATACTCTGTGATTGTTTTCCTCTTGTTAAGTGGTTGTCATAGCCTTGCTCAGAAGTGTCTTTGATAAGGCTACCTGGGCAGGGATCATTCCTGATGGTTTGGTCTTCCCAGAGGCAGGGCAGGCATGGTGGTTAAGACCTGAGGAAGAGCTGTCCTCCTCTCAGTACCATGACCTGGAGAAAAACTGCCCAGTTTGCCTTTGGTTCTGTATTGGCCCACCTTGTTTATTGCAATTCTCTTTAGTGGTAGGAATTTGGCACCCTTCATTCTGATTTAGATTGTGTTTTCTATATAGATAGCATTTAGGCACTTATGACTTCCTTGTAGATTGTCATTAAGGACTGTGTATTAGTTTCCAGCACTGCCTATTTTTCTGCCAAAGGCACCTCTTTTCCTTCCAGTCGTTTAAGTCACTTGGGAAAAAGGAGTATTTTGCATTTGCAGACCCTGGGTTATGACCTTTCTTCAACTGAAGAGAACTTTTGATAGAGGAGAGGTTAGCATAATCCAGTCCTGGACCTTAGTTAACATCTCATTCCTCTTCTGAAGACAAGAGACAGTACAACTGATCCAATACACCTTGCTTAGGGCTGCAGGCACAGAACTGATTCATTGGACAGCAAGGAATCTGGGAGAAATACTTTATTAACTTCTCACTCTGCTTGTAGTCTGGGGGCAGAAATGGAGGTTTGGAATTAAAAGTCTGATAACTTGCCAAGGAGACGATGTCAAAAATCAAAAGGGAAAGCACATTTTATTTGCAAAGTTCAAGAAGAGTATTACAATCAAGAAGAGGTAAGAAAATTGAAGCATTAAAAATAAAGCACTTGATAGGAGCTCTTTGAAAGAGTGGCTAAAAAGTGTTTCACTCAAACTCTCTCATGACACCACTGTATTCCCCCCTTCCCGCATTTCCCCCCCATTTCACATCAATTAATTGGATTACAGGTGTTGGTGACACCAGTCCAGCTGCAGATGTGGAGCTGCTCAGCACAGGCAGTTTCAGGTTATGTGGGAAGGAGAATCTTCAGGTTATTCTGACCTTTGATCCCCAAAACCAGCTTGCTGGTCCCTGACCCCATGCTGAGCTGCCTGTCACAATAAGGTTTATGTCACAAGTGAGGAATGTTAAACCAGCAGGGAAGGCCACTTGAATATTGAATTTTATGGCACTAATCTGGCAACAGTTGAGAGCTTTATCTCCCTCTTTCCTGGATGGGCTGACCCAAAACAGTGGTGATAGGCTGGGGCATTTGGACCCTCTGCTTAGTTCAGCCTGGAGGTGGGGAGCTGGCTGAAGCTTGGCTTTTGTGTTCATCATCGTTCACTTATGCATGCAGGAAGATCAGGGACTGATCAGCAGGAGCTGAGCTTCTGCCACCAATGCCACCACCACTGCCCCAATTCCCCTTCTCACTGCACCTCAGGAGAACCACCAGCACAGCTGGCTGTTTTGTGCTTGTATGGGCAGGTTTCACCAGCAGGGCAGAGGCAGGCATTTTACTCAAGGCCAGGTTTATTCAAAAAGGTGTAACCTTATCTCTAGAGACAAGAAATTCCAGCAGGACTTAGCTGGAAACTGCCACCAGGTCAGGAGTCTCTGTGAGGAGGAGAGAAAACTGTACACCTTGCAAGTCTGCTGTGTTTGTACAAAAACATCCACCTCTTGGCTTAACACCAAAGGCCTTCTCCTCCTTCCAGGCCCAAGGTCCTCTCTGAAAGCTTTAACAGGTGACACCTGAGGTACTTTGAGGTTTTTATATAAAACCTGAAAGCTATTTTATTACTTCAGAGGAAAGGGGGAATGTCCTGTAAGAAAAGTGGGCTCCCTTCAGCATGAATACTTTTATGATCATCCACCACCTTTTGATGAAAATAGCGTAGGCGAGGCCCTTAGTGACATGGTTTAGTGATGGACTTGGCAGACCTGGGGTAAAGGTTGGACTTGATGATTTTAAAGGTCTTTTCCAACCTAGTTGTTTCTGTGATTCTATCCTATAGTCCTATAAAGCCAAGTTTTCTAAAATCCCATGCTGACATGACTTTGCTGGGTTTCAGAGCTCCTGGTAGGATGAGTAGCCACTGGCAGGCACACAGTGGGATGCTATACCTACTGTCCTGGCTACTCCTTCCTGAGTCAGGCAGGTTTTTTGGTTAGTATTCAGTTTTAATAGAACTAAGCAGGCTAAGATGTTTGTTTGTTTAGTAGTATGGCAAATAGGCAGGATTTTGCCTGGATCCTAGACATAAACCTCGGAAAACTGGTGATGGGCCTGAAACTGTACCTAAGATGTCTTACCAAGATGAGTCTTAGTAAGCTTGTCCAATATTTTTTGTGTTTATTTTTGTAGGAATAACATGAATTGCTGGAGTTCATGTAGCAAATTTTGAGGCAAGAGCTGAGCATCCTCCTGTTGTGTTTCAGTTTGAAGGTGTCTTCGGAAGCTTTTATGACTTTGTTCTGCAGTGCAAGAAATTCAGGAATGCCTTTTTCTTGCTGACAAGCAGAAAAGTGTTGCTGAAATGCATGCTAAAAAGGGACTTTCCTTTCTACTATCCACATTTCTCCCCTTTGGCATTCATGCTGATTTTTTGTATTCACTGCCTGTACTGAAAAGTCAACAATTATAAAGAAAGGCTAATGCAAAAGTCAAAGTCAGCGCTGATGTAGAAGCTGCTATAAAAGCCAGGACAAGCCAGATGGATTCCAAAGCCAGTTATCACTGTTCTAGGGATGAGCAGTGTGGGTACAGCTGTCCTCTGTGGGTACCGCTCACCCATGTCCTGCAGAGGTGGTTTTCAGCTCTGCTCCTCCTTGTCCATCCTGGGAGCAAGGCACCCTGAACAGGCCAATTTACTGCTTAGAGATGGACTAGTCACTAATGTAAATGCCAGTCTGCTATATATGACACAGGCAACTTACTGCCTACCTCCCCTTCATGGCCTGATTCCTCGCAGAGCATTTGGATACGAGCATTTGGATACAGGCATTTGGAAATTAGCCAGAGCAAAGACAAAACTGCACCTCCCCTGCATGCATATTCCCAGAGAATTTCTGATGCGCTCCTCCCTTCTGGAGGAGGGATTAATTAGTTGAGCTGCTTCACTAACACCCATCCCCACAGCTGTGCAAACCTCTGAGGCTGGAAAATGGGTCTGGCCCCATGGTGAGGAAAGAAGTAAAGCCCCTGTGCCCAGCACATGCTCCTATACAAGCATGGGCCCATCACTCTGCTGCAGCTAGCAGGCAGGCTTCTGCCACATACAGTGCATGTATACCAGGGTATTTTCGAAGTGAAGATAAATACAGAGCAGGGGAATTGGAAGAGTCTTGTCACAAGAAACTAACAGCAAAGCAAGGAAATGCAACTGATACGGTGTGAGATATAAAGAAGAATGGAAGGGCTGTGAGGTAGCAGCAGCCTTATCGGGTTTCTTGAGCCTCAATATAATTAAAAGAGATACATAATTAAAAAGAGGCAATTAACCATTTTGTAATTAAATACAAAATTAATAAAGTTGAAATTGAACATGATAATTTCCAGTTGCCAGGGCAGGATTTATTTGTACTTTAATCTGATGAATTATTTTCATTGTTCTACTGATTGCATTCCTGGGGAAAGAAAGGGATCCTTTTTGCAACAGAGGACACAGGCCGGTAGTCCATGTCTTTTGGGCTTATTGAAACCTGAACTACAATATAATGTGTATATGAACCACGATTCCATGTTTCCGAAGGGCTGCATTTTTGCCTATGCGCCAGGATTTCATTGTATAAGCTACATTTTCCATCGTACTTATTTGCAACTATTTGGTCTGTGTAAAATGTAAACCACTTTGCTTAAACACCAGGCTTGCTGCTGCATAGATGGTGATGCTCTGTATAGAATTTCAGACCAGAAGAAATAAGTTACGGCACATGAAGTCAATTGCAATGTAGCAAGCTAAGGAACAAATTTACAGCTGCATTTTGACAGGTAGACCCATATCTACTGATGTTTATTAATCTGCTTTTGTTTCGTTGTGCTTGTGTGTAAGGTGTTTATGTGCTTTGCTAGATAAGGGCATTAAAAGTGAGAGTTACAATTGCCCAGGTTAAGAGCAGGTCACTTATTCTGATGCTTTTGCAGGGGTTTGAGTACATGGGTTTAGACTTCCCAACCTGAATGGGGTATCAGAAAAAGTCTTTTCCTCTTTCTGTACACCACCAGTGACAACTCAGTATTGCTCATCTCAGCACAAGGGCATGTGTTGGGGCCTTGCTTGTCTTCAGTGGAGCTGCAGTGATTTATGAAATAACTGAAATCATCTGGGCAAAACACAACAAATAACAGTTAGAAATACTATAAGGATGGAGATCCATCTTTCATTTGGACATTTTGAGCTGACAAATTTCTTGCTGGTGTAGGGATTTAGCACATGAGTAGTGTCCTTCATTGCTCTTTACTTGAAGCATATTGCTATTTGTGTAGCTTTTGGTCTTCTATACTACAAGTCTTATGGTTGCAACAGTGATGGCGTGAGGTTTGTCCTGCGTGTATATATATTAGAAGTTTGGTGGACTCTTCCAGATGAAGCATTTATTTCAAGCAGCTGCCTGTAACTGAGGGGAATGGTGACCTGAGGGCCTTTTTGCAGTCTCAGTTCAGCACTTAGTAAAAAATAAAGTAACACAGGTGTGGATTTATCTGTGAAAGAATCAGTTCAGTTAAGATCACAGGAACTGTCAAATTTTTCAGCCTCATTAGAGATGGGATACTGGGCAAGCCGGGCATTAGATGCCTCAAAGAGAGGCACAAGAAAACCAAGCAGATGTTGAATGATTTCCTGCTGCTTCTCATAGTTTTCCAATACTCAGTTTGGTGCAGGGCACAAAAAACAATTTAGTACCTATTCCAGAACCTGTTGTCCAGTTTTTAAGGAGCAAAGTCGATGGTGGAGGGTAATTAATAGGAAACCTGTACTGCAGAAAGAAACCCAGCTGTGATAATGGATATAAGAACTATGGTAGTAGAGAGTTGTATAGCTCAAAAAATATCTATCATAATAGTAAATGTCATCTCATTGTTCAAGAAAATGATGGTCCTCCCCCACAAGGCTGAAAATATGGTGCTAAATACACTTATAGATTCCACAGTAATAATAGAAAGATGGCAGAGAGGGAAAAGCTTGTAAATGAGAAGCAGAGAGAAGGCTGAGCAAGCTGATTTCTGGGGAAAGATTAAAGTAACTAAACACACATCACTCAGCTAAATGACATCTTGAGGGAACAAAATTGCAAAGTCCAAGGACTTGAAGGATGGAGTACTAAGGAATAAGAAGAATCCTCAGAGCCATGAAAGGCCAGGAGCTATATAATGGGGAGAAATGGGTGAAACTGGACTAATGAAAATTCAGGTGGAGGCATGAGAAATTGTTCCTGATGAAGAGACTTCTTGAAGTGCAAAATCCTCTCTTAAGGGGACCAGTGAAATCCTGGGTTATTTGGCACTAGACTAGAAAAGCAATTGGAAATACACTAAAAGGCACAAATCTGCATCCACAGTGGGTGCACTGGATAAGCAATGGCTCTTTTCAACGTATAAATAGTATGGCTTTATTTATTTTGTTAAACAAAGCTGAGTTATTTGTCCCTCTTCTGTAACATCTGCCCATGATGCAACCCTTTGGTCCTCTGCATTCAACATCATGCACAGCCCCAGCCCTGCCAAGCCCTGTGCTCTGATACAGCAAATTCTCTGAGCTGAGTCACACCTCAAAGGGAGCAGATGATGATTTCTCTACTTTGTACCCTGCAAGAAGTGTCACTTGCTAATTGTATAGCATCTCTTGTCTTTCACGTAGTTCTACTGGCAGCAGAAGATGTAATGGTCTGTTGGCACACACCAGTGGAACCAGCCCTGGGTGACAGCCAGGGAACCAGCCTGGGTGACAGTCTGGGTACACATGCAGCAACAGGAGCAAAACTCTTGACCTTCGCTTCCAAAGACATGGATCTCTACTGAAGGACCTGCCTGATTAGCTAGTCCACAGTGTTTTTATGCGTTAATGTATGCAATTCAGTAAAGGTTAGCGTAGCAAATAAATAAGTTTTATTGTCAGTGGCACCAGACTGCAGTCATTTCAGGTACCTTATAATACGCAGAACACAAATTGACCCAGAGCATAAAGTTTCTTGACAGGCAATGGTTAAAAAATCTTTCAAAATCAAACCAGAACAAGGGTATCAAGGCTTTCTTTTGCACTGGAGAAAAAATACATAGGTCCAGACTGTCCCATTATTCATCTGATTTTTTGATGGCAACTAAGCAGAACTAGACTGGTCATCCTTCTCCCTGGGAGGCTAATAAACCCCACAGAGACAGCTTGACAGCTGTTACCTGAGGACTGCTGGTTCCCAAGCCCAC
Source organism: Psittacus erithacus (assembly GCA_009867235.2). NCBI lineage: Eukaryota > Metazoa > Chordata > Aves > Psittaciformes > Psittacidae > Psittacus > Psittacus erithacus. The sequence continues at coordinate 69,881 of WYDI02037917.1, read as the reverse complement.
TACACATCCCACCAGCTAGGGGCAGGTGTTAGGGAATGGGTTAGGAGGTGAACTAGACTGCACCCACGATGAGGTCAATGCCAGCTCTCCTGCTGGGACTGTGCTGGCTTGTGCGGGTCAGGCCAGCCCCTACCTTGTGCTGGTGAAAAGGACAGGAACAAGATGTGCCATCAGACCAAAGCAGACAGAGGCTGTTCACTGCTTTAACCGTTAGGTGGGTAGAAACTGTTCAATGCCTTAATTTGCAGTAGGTGATGAAGAGCAGCCAGGTGGTGATTTTTACCTCTTTTGCCCTTTCTGTCTGGGTTTTCCTGCTTCTAAATTTTTTACATGAAGGAAAGGAGATGGGGCAGAATGAAAATTATGTCAACAGCATCAAAAGATGAGAGTCTCTGCATGGATGTCTACTTTTTCCCCTCTTAGAGGGTGATCCTTGCATCAGTTGATATTTACAGCACCCAAGAGCACCCATTACCAGCAGTCAGGATCCTCCTGACTGGCTGAGAAGAAAGCAGCAGCATAAACTTGTCAATAGAGCACCAGCAATTTGTCAGGCTGTTATAATGCACTAATCAGGGGGATGGAGGGGAGAAGGCTCTGCCAAGACTCAGCCAGCTCAAAGGAATCTACTTCTAGTGCATAATGCTGGGGCTCTTTCATCTGCAGGCAAATCCAATAACTTCCCAGAAGTTGCTCAGTAATGAGGCAGTGCTGGATACCCTGGCTTCAACTGCTGGCTCATGGCTACTCAAGACCCTCTGCCCCCTCCCCACAGTCACCCCATGCTGCTGCGGGATGCTGCAGCCCTTGGGTGCCCCAGCAGCAGGGGATGGTGCTGGTGAGCAAATAGCATGCTTGCAGTCTGGACTTGCCTCTGAGACCCATCAACCTTGCCTCCTAGAAGGTCAAAAGACTTGGGTCCATTTAGAGCTGGCTTATTTGCCATGAAGGACCACACAGCACCCAATTTCCAGAGCTTGCCTGACATGAGAAAAGACGCCCCAGTCTTTCTGTGGCATTCTTCCTGTTTTGTTTGTGTTGGTTTGTTGTTTTTTTTTTTGTTAATGCAGCACTTTTCAGTCAAGAAAGGCACTTATAAAGCATTGGTAGGCACAAATAAAAATAACGTGGGCAGGCAGCAAGGGAAGCAGTGCTGCAGTAATGGGCAAAGTTGGGGAATACTTCTGCAAACCGCCCCCATGATCCTTAAAGATGCTCAACTGCCCCCACTGGGATTGGCAAGGAAACCTTTGGAAAAACAGATCTCCCCTGTATTCCACATTGTCTACATTCCTTTCCTCCACGATCAGACCAGATAGGTGCAGTATTGATTCATTACTTCAGGTTCTTGGGGGGGGGGAGTGGCTGTATTGCGTATTTATTCCCCATGCTTTCTTATCATTAATGCATTAAGGAGCTGAACAAACAATAAGGGCAAATGGATTTCAAAACACAGGGAACTGTCTCCATAGGGCTCAGACTGATTTACGGCAATTACAACTTGGCAGCACCACCAAAGCCCATTAAGCCTTGCACCTGGCTGTAACTTGAACATTCCCCTGGTTTTGAGGGGGACTTGCCATCAGTCACCATGGCACTGCCATGAGCCCTCCTTCTCCGTGATGGAAGGCAAGATGTAAAACAATGTGGGCAGGATTAACAAAAACTTAATAGGCTGCAAAGCACATATTTATCCCAGCTGCAATGTTGGATACTGTTTCAGATACTGGGGGATGCTCTTCTGGCCTCCTTCCAACGTCTGAGGGGACAGGATTGGAGAAGGATCCTGGAGCCATTGCATTTGACTCAGGTTCCCCTTGTCTATCCGCTGTTTCATCACCAGAGATGGGCTGGTTGCTCAACTATTTATTTTCTTTCTCTGCTTTTTGAAGTTTTACTGCTTTTAAAGAAGTGTCTCTCTGTGACACCATTACATCAGCAGGACAGCTGTGTGCAAATCACCAGAAGAAAGCAAAACACTGATGGAGCCAAGGGGATGGCCTGTGCAATGCCCTCTGAGGGAGGACGGCGCTTGCTCTGAGATCCAGGGTACAGGAAAGCTGGGTTTGCCATATGTTTTGCAGCTGGGGAAGCAACCAATAGTGGGGAATATCACACCAAAAGCAAAAAAGAGGGGATGCTTCTGCAGCATCAATGCACTGAGGTTGCATAAGTAGTCTAACGACAGGTCATGATGCTGGGTTAGATGTGGGTGGCCGACGTTTTGGGGGGAAAGGCAGTGAAATATTTCATTGCAGATGCCACTAGTGGAAAAGACCTTCAGAGAAGTTAAAATTTACTCAGTGTTCCAGAAGTGTTTATGGCCCATGTAAAATTTACCAGAAAAATGTCAGATGTCAGTGGATTGTATTAAATGTAAATATTAAACAATTCACAGCCTCCATTTCTCATTGCAGCTTGGCACATAGCTCTGGTGTATCTCCTGTTTGAAGGGGAGTCTCTTCAGGTGCCACTGCTTGGTGGTAGGTTTGGAAAGGTTTCAGTGTGAGCTGTACCAGCCCATGGCTCCCCCTTACTTCCATACTTCGCTGCTGGACCAGCTGACCAACGGATGCTATGGTGGCAAGGGTGCCTGGTATATCAGAGAAGCCCATCCTGATATGACTATGACTGACACTGCTGTGCCACCAATGTCCATCACCCCCAAACTGTGTTCTCAGCCAACATCCCAGCAGGGACAGGAGTGGGTGGCAGGGGATGCTTTCCCAGGTTCCAACATTACTGCCTACAGTCCCAGGGGCTGAGCTGTCTCTGCTCCAGTGAAGTGGGTGCCAGCATCCGGTGGTGTCTCCTGTGAATGATAGGGGGAGGAAGGACAGAGTGTACTGGCATTGCTGCTTGCTTAGAAGAGGCTCAAGTGCACAGCAGCAATGGCATCTTGCAGTTATTAAATGCACTTGCATTTAGTGAAGAGGAAGGCACTTTATGTGGCTGTCCTGGGGACTTGGGTAAATCCCACCAAGGCTGAGCATGGGCCCCGTGCAACTTTCTCCATCAAATTTTCCCCAGCAAGCCTGAAAGATATCTGGCATGCTTGCATTTCTGCAGACATGCTAACATTCCTGCTGGCATGCTAATTCATTTTGTTGGATGTTTCACCAGTTTAACAAATTACTGCTTCTTTGGCCTGGCCTGTGGAACTCCAGTGCTGTGTTGTGCACAGGATATGACTAAGGGCTTGATACATCTTTCCGATATTAAGGCATCTTGGATAGTTATGATGTTAAGTGATATTAGTGTGTTTCCACAGCTGGGCTGAGCAAGAGAAAATGAGTCAGTGTAGTGCATTGCAGCTGATAGCGGCAGATGCCAGGAATGGACTCTATGCCATGGAAATAATGTTTTGTGTTGCCTTTGTTCACTGTGCATGTTACTCTCATGGTACCTAACCATACATAACCATATATAACCACACAGAGGAACTTTTTTCCCTGCTCCTCATAACGTGTGAAGGGGAAAAAACTCCGAACACTTCTTGCTACAACATATATAATTTAGAGCTACAGTGGATTTCGGTGAACTTTTCCATGAAAGGATTAGGTTTGATAATACTGTTTCTGAAAAACCCTCTCCTGCAGTCTCTGGGAAGCTCACTGGCAGAGCATGAGCACATACACACAAAACATGGGAGCCTGGCCCATTCACACTGCAAGATAAAGGTGGTTCAGAGCCACACTTCTATAGAAAACATATGTATGACAGGCTTCAGGAGAATCTTGCAGCAGCTTAAAAGCAATGTTTCTGGGATCTCTTTTACAGACAGAAAGATTTTTCACTCTGCACTTTGAACCTTGAATTTACTGTTTTTAAGTCAGGGGAATGTACGCTGGTATTATCTGGAAATAGCTTCTGGAAAGCAGTTTCAATACCTGCAGGCATGTGAACAGGGATGATCCTCAAGTACAAATTAGACCATGTTTTTCTAACACAAGAGACAAGATCTGTTAACAGTTTATTCATGTGGTTTCTGGGGAGCTGAGGAATCCTGTTGATATTTGGAGGAGGGAGAAATTTCCTGAATGAGCAAAATCCTTCTCTCTAGTCATTATTACAGGGCCACATTGCAAATTTAGCTTTGAGAGCAGATACCTCTTGTGCAGACCAAAGAAACAAACTCCCTAAAACTGTACAATGAGATAAGCTTGTGCAATTCCTGCTGATATTCCCAACAAGCCAAGGTACAATGTGCTTATCGGAGACCTTGGCCTTTGTGAGAACAGCAAAATGTTTAGTCATCCTCTCACTATTAAGCAGCTGAAAGATGCCCCTGCAGCTCACTGCTCCTCCTAGCAGGCTTAGGCTCAAGCACATGCTGCAGTTCTGCAATTTGACTTCCAGAAGAGGATTTGGATAAAAAAAATGCGTGTTTCCTGCTCAAGAACTCACCACCAAATCTACTAAAAAAGATTAAAATAATTTTAGGTGTTATTCATGTATGTTGATCTGGCTATATGTAAATATATTTGGGTTTCCCCCAATAACAATGTAATGGGTATAAATGGGATAATTTCATACAGGGTTTAGGGTTGTGTTTCCCCAAAACACTTTTAAACCTTTCAGACTTGGGTCATAGGGGGAACATGCTGTGAGCCCCATGGACACCTCCACTTTCCTGACAGACAAAACCCATGGTTTTCCTGTCTCGTTTGACATGCAATAAGGACACCTTGCTTTCAATTTGCTAAAGCCAGTGATTGCTGCAGAGATGAGATCTCCTCAGGCAGGCACACTTGAAAGGTTAGCAGTGTTTATTGATTTAATAATTCTCACAATTTTTTTTGACAGATTATCTTTCCAGAGACATTAGTAGAGGCAGAGCCCAGAAGCACAGGAGAGAATCTCTGCTATGTTAGCAAGGCAAAGGACAGGAGGGAAAGGTGATGAATTGCTCTGGTCCTGACCTATTAAGGCCCCAACGCAGACTGGAAGATAGAATAGGAAATCCGTGTGCCTATTTTCCAAAGGGAATGTTTGTAAGGATGCTGTTTACATTGACCTTTCACACCGAGGTTGTGCACCACTTCGTATTACATATCTGTTAGTCAATCAAGGCTGCAGAGAGCAGGTAGAAAGATCATGGCTCAGCACCCTCTTCCCATGGGAGCTGGTGAGCTCATGGACAAAGAGGAATCATGCACCCCTTTCTGAATCAGGGTAGACTGATTTTCTAGAGGCAGAAAAGTGGCTTCCTCAAATCTGACTCACCCAACCCATAAAAAGGACGAACAGCCCATCCCTATTACTCTGCTTTTATCTGCCATCTGGTTACCAATTTTTACCATTTTCAGAGCATCAGAGGGAATCAATGGCAGCTCTTCATGTTCCCTTTCAGCTCCTTCCAGCAAAAGGAAGTTAGTTATGTGTGGGGAGAAAGCCCCATACATTTGGGAGATGAACAACCTTGTTTGGAGCAGGGTGACTGCCCACAAAAGTTTATCACACCTTCAGCCAGACCATGGCCACAGTTGGGACCTTGTCCTCTCACACCTGACATCATTCCAAACCCATGTGCCAATTTCCATGATTTTGCTGTATCAACTGAAAACTCCTATTCCAAGCACCTGACCCCTTCTCTCTGTGGGCTAGTTGTCCTGCACAACAGTTTGTAGCCAGTGGGTCTTCTGCCTGAGTTTCAGAGTTGGCATGGGCCTGCTCTTGAATTGCACTCTGTACCCCCAAAGGCATGGTTGTACTGAGACCTTTAATGGGTTGCTAATTGCTCTGATTACAAGTCAAGGCTGAAGAGGAATTGTTGGATGATGAGCTCCCTGGCAGACAAGAAGATACGAGTGGAATATTTTAAATGAATAATTCAGTGGGCAGAGATGGGAAAAGAACAAATCCTCTCCCTGCTAAAGGGAATTAAAAAGATATCAAAGGCAAAGAGAAGGAAAGACATCTCCTGCATGAGTGAGGCAGCCGCTTCTGAGATTGGGCTTCAGCTCACAAATGACAGCACAGCCTGGCTCTGTAAAACAGCAGCGGAGCACCGTGATGAGCCTTTGCATGGCTGTGCCATACCTAGTTACAAAACACTGCAAAGTTGAATAAACCCCACCTCTCCAAAGTGATCACTGCAACCAAGGGAGAGCTCACAGGCTCAGGTTTTCATGGGGTGTTAAGTCCCTCAAAGTCTATTCAGCTGAAAGAACATATATCAGTCACAAGCTAGCAAGCCTAGGGTAGAGATTTCACCTTGGGGGAAGACATTAAAAGGTTTTCCTTTGCACGTGTTTTAGTTTTGTGTCAGTAGACACAAACAACAAATTTGTTTCTCCAATATGAAAAGGAACTTTTTGCAAGTGTGGCTTTCTTTCTTTTTGCTTTGTTTCCAGACCAGAAGAGAATGCGTAATTACAAATCTTAGTGCAAGACAGGAGCATTTGCAGGGAGGACTGCTTTCATTTCATGCACAAACTTAAATGTGCCAACAGCAGTGCAAAACTTTCTCCCCATTCACGATGCTGGAGTTGGGATATATTTTTCTCTCTCTTTATAGCTTCCAATGACTCCTCTCATGTCCATTCTGCAGATACAAACTAACTTAATCTCTTTGCTAATGGTGGTCTGCTGTCTCAGTCCTGTGGTGACAACAGCAGTGAATATTTCAGTTAAAACTGCCTTCCACAAAAGGGCTTGCAAGAGAAGAACTAATGGAGAACAGCCATGTGAAGGACTTGCATCCAGAAATCTGCGAACAGAAATATGCTGGTTACTCTTCCAGCCAGGAGAGGCAACTGCTAGAGCTATTAGAGCAAACAGCCAGGACAGAAAGCAAGTGAACAGGAAAAAAGTATGCCAGGAGTGAAAGGCTTCAGCCCAGTGTCCTGAACCATCCCTGGATCTGTTCCAGGTAAGTTCTTCACCCTTCCGAGAGGTTTTGGTGCTGCAGGCTGAGGAGGAGATGATTCACTCTGTTACTACCAAGTTGTCAGGGGTAGGTGGGTCTGTACAGCCCAGCTCAGCCCCTTGCTTTGGCACTGGACCCTCAGGGCACTGCCCATAGCCCACAAAGGGAGGCAAGGGAGAAAGTCTTGGTTTAGGCTCTATTTTCTCTACCAGCCCATGTGCACAGCTCAGGTTATGATACCTTCTGCAGATTGTTTCCTCCTTTGGAGTCAAATTTGGGTACTGGTTCATTTCTACAAAACTGATATGGTCTCGTTTGAGACTTGAGGTCTTAAACCTGGGACATAGAGCTTTGAATCCAACCATATTTTTTTTTCTTAATAAATGTAGCTCATGTGAGGACATTATCCTAAACTCTGTGCTGTTATTCTCATGAGGAAGAGCAAAAACAGTTTCCCAGCTCCAGCTGCAACTACCTCTAAAGAAGTTAAAAGCCTGCTAAGAAAAAAACTGGACATCCTTCTCCTCAGTAAAGAAAGATTCATTTTATTTGGGATGCTATTGAATCAGTGAATTATACATTGGAATCTTTTGCACTGAAAAGCAGCCAAGCTTGCCATTGAGTTCTTTCTTGACAAAAAATAAATGAATGGCTGCAGCAAAGTGTGTTGCAGACATTATTCTTGAGCAGAGAAGGTGGCACTGTTCCCTACCCAGGTGCCTCGCAGCAGTATAAAGCACGGACACAGGCACAGAATACAACATGCAGTCATGGGATTCTCTTTCTCTGCTCTCCTTATCCAAGGGCTGATAGGCATTACAAACACCCTGAAAGACTGTGGCTCTCCACTGTGGCCAGTCCCCACAGCTTGACCCCTGTGTGGTTGTCAGTTATCCATTGTGGAAGAATATGGCACTTATAAGGGCAGTGTCTGGAGCATGGAGGCCTTCAGTGAGGTCAGAGTGTGCCTCTCAGTTTCAAGTGTTGGACATCCCTCCGTGGACACTCCAGTATTTTTCAGGAACCTCATTGTGGGTATTCAACCTGAGAAGAGGACAAGGATGAAGTCTGCAAAATGTTGCAGCATAGATTTGAAACCTTCTTTCAGGTGTTTCTTCATGGTTTTCATCTCCACCATGAAATATCATAGACTCCGTAACACTTTTCCTTATGCCAAATCTTATTTCAATATCTTATATAAGAAATAATGTGGGTAGTTTTTTTGGTGGAAAGAGTAGACAGCCCTTTCAAATGAGGTGTGGCTGAAGCTTCAGATCCTAGTTTTGTTTAAGATAAGGTAAAAATAAACAAGCTTCAGACAAAAATCCCTTTATTAAATACTTACTGCGGGGTCTAGGGCTATGGGTGACAATCACAGGCACTGTCTCAAGCCTCTTAAATACTCAATCTTTCTTTACTGTAGTTTCAGCATCTTTCATTAGTTCTGAATCTGATCTGTTTGAAAAGCGTGTGTGTGTAAGGGAGCACAAAGACAATTGTAAAGTAGCAAAATATGTAAAATATATAAAAGGAGAAAGCTTATTAAAATCTGGGCTATGCCAAAATATTCTTGATGCAAATACACTTGCAAACACAGCCCATCTGCTTTGCTTCAATACTTTTCTGACAATTCAGCACATTACTTATCTGCTTAAATAATTTTCTGACCTTCCCCTTGCCCTCCTTCCCCAAGGAAATACCCTTGACCTTTTTCCTTTGCAGAGAAATCCTGAAGAGTGGTTTCTGAATGAAAACACACTGGAATAAGAGCAAACACCAAACACACTATAAATGAAAGCAATTTCATGTCAAGAGGAGCCAAGGTCTTGCTAAGCACTGCAAAAAGCGCTTTGCTTCTGAGAGGAAAGGGAGACTTTGTTCTGGGTGATGCGCATGGTGGGAAGAAGGATTCAGTAACAGTGGCAAATAATTTGTGGTTTCAGGCAACTTCCCCCAAATGTCTGAGGGGCTTTATGTGCTAAATCAACAAAACCGCAGCAGAAACACTTCCTGAGTTGCACTAGATAGTGAGGTATTCATCATGTGCCCCAGTTTAGGAGTATCCCACATGCTCTTCTGGGCATGGAGCATCACAAGTAGCTGGACCATGTGTGCCCATCCAGGCAAGACAAGGCACAGCCTTAGCTTAGCTACCACAACAGACAGGAGGAAGAGGCTCCACTCAAGCAGAAACCTTTTCAGAATGAAGAATATAAAAGGAAAATAAAAAAAAAACCACCAAACTTTTTGAAGTCTCACAGCTGCTAATTGCCAGTCGTGTTTGTGACTCAGAGAGTAGACTGTATGCTATAAATGGAAATGGGTTACTTACAATTTGACTGATAATGTCTTCATTTTTGTAAGAAAAATGTCTTTTGAAGAAATAATATAGTGGGGTGGCAAGCTGTTCCATATGTTCTTTGCTGCAGCTGACTTTATAATACATCTTAGCTACACTTTAAGCTGTATAGCGCTGATTGCATTGTAACTTCTGTGTCTTCTGCAGATAAAGTTATGGAAATATAATGACTGCGTTTCAGATACATACCAGTGCTGCCTATACTATTTCAAATCATCAAACAAGAGAAAAGCACCTGCTTGCCTAGGCTTTCCCTGCCTGTTTACCACCTTCTGCACCACAGCAAGAGAGGTTTGCTGGTCCCCCAGGGAGACTTAGCACCAAAAATAACTATTCATGTCTGCTGGAGACCTGCTTTGACTGTGTAATACTTTGTGCAAAGGACAGAAGCTTTGTGCCCTAACACAGGGCCAAATGGGTGAGTACAGCTGCTCAGGCCATTCCTTCAGAGGACTGATGGAGGTGGGGATAGCCAGGAGAAAATCTGCATGATGCCCTTCTTCTCACTGAAGGAAAATAGGTCTGGAAATTATGGCTGTTGTATCCCAAATTTATCTCTAAATGGCTTGTCTGCTGTGAAATTCCTTGGACCATCTCCGTTGTGCTTCCAGGAAATGCTGACGGGGTCCTCAAGAGCTGTGTGGTGGCCACCACAGCCATGATGATTGCCCTATTACATTTTGGGGTTGGGAGAGGGTTGAGGCCATCTGGAACACTGTGGTGTGGTCTCCTGGCAATGCCTTGCTGGGTTGGAGCTAGCAGAACCCTGCCTCTCTCTCTTTCTGGATAAACAACCTGCAAGATATCTATCTGCACTTGAAAGCCTGGCTATGTATTGACATTTGCAGGGAAAACAATTTGTCACTGTAAAGCTGTCTGTATGGGTTGAGCCATAGAAAACAGTTGCAAATAACCATCCCCCTGAAGATTTTGATGCAGTGTCTTTGGGGGCAATTTTAGCAGCAGGCTGCCTTCACCACTGCTTTAGATGGGATATTTTAATGGAGTGCTGGAGCGAATGGTTGCCACTCCAGAAACTGCATCACAGAGCTGGCCTCAGGCCTGGGTTGTTCTGGTGCTTCAAGGGCTTTACCATGGCAGGGAAATGCCCTAAAATCATTGGGAAGCAGCAGGCATCACAGTGTAAGGATTTCCTGACTCCCTGTGCCTTACCCTTTGCAACCTCCTGCAGCCCCCATTGCTGCTCCCCTGCTACCTTTTGCAATAGGGTTGGAAGGGTCCTACCTGTTCAGCCACATCTTGGCAGCCCTTCCTCTGTCTCCCTCCACCAGTCTCCTTGCCTTCATGCAATGTTTTACATCCTGGGGACTGCGCTAACGTGCACTGGCCAGTCTCAGGCAGGGTATGTTTTTCCAGCCATGGCCAAGGCCGGTTTTCCTAATTTTCTGTGTGGCTCCAGCAGGTACTAGGGCAATGTCCCCTGCATGGCTGAGTACAGTGGCATTAAGCACATATTACCTCTGGAATTCAAAAAGGGACCATGACAAAACAGAGGGCTTGGGCTTTCTGCGTCCTCCTAAGGAAGATTGCCTTGAAAGGTTATAATTTAACCCACACACTGATTGCAAATCATTTTATATAACGCCAATGGTGAACAAGCAAGAAAAAATGCTGTAAGAGATGGCAAGAGGTGATGGTTTATGCACTGCAATGTCATACACCTCCTTCATATACATATATATAGCAGCCTGAATGCATTGTATCTACTGAATGCTTTATGGGGTGAGAAATGCACAGGCTAAAGGTTGCAAGGAAAATTTAATATCACATTTAAACAGTGACTCAGTGACTTGCAGAGATAAGTTCTAATATGCTGGATGGGTCAGCACCAAGGCAGAGGTGAGTGTGACTCAGAGGCCTGGGGAAGGGCACTGAGGGATGGGGACAGCGAAGAGGACAAGGCTGGAGAGGGGTGCTTTGAGGGCAGCAGGGCACGTGGAACAAGCCCTTGGAAAGCTCTGTGGGCTGTAAGGGTTCTGTGGGAGAGAGCTGAGGGGTAGATGAGTGCCAGTGGCCATGGCAGTAAGTGATGAGATCTCCTGTCCTCAGCTGATGGAAGCTTTTGTGAGTTCCTAAAATGCACGGAATTACTCTGGGAGCAAAGCAAAAATTAAGTGTATGGGGAGGAGTCCTGGTCCTGGGAAGGAGCCAAATAAAGGGTGTTGTAGGTTGATTGCATTGGTGGAGGTGCCCCATGGTGGGTGGAGCATAACAGGGACCAGAGCCATGCCATTCCTGCAGGCTCCTGGTGTGCCATCCCTCAAGCATCAAGCGTGATGGCATCAGTGCCACTGACTGCCTTGCCAGGGGTTTGAATCATCCATGAATAGGGGAGGGGAAGGTGGTGCTTTTCTAAGGCTGGACTGCGGTGAAATGTAGTGTCCTGGGAACAATCTGGCTGCTGTTGTGGTAAGACAGGGATAAAAGAGAAGGTAATAGCCCAAACCTTGAATTGCACTTACACATCCTGTGGGGTGAGCCCGAGCTTGAAATAAGCACTTCAGTAAAGCCAACCTAGAGATGGGAGGCTGTCAGCAGAGGTAAGAAGTTGATTTATTAAAATAGGCAACACAAAGCCTTTGGTCCAAACCACTGCTAAAGATGATGCCTTACCCAGCTCAGCTGCTCAGGGTTTGCCAGGAGGCAGATGGGAGGTGACCACACAGCAGCCTGCCCTGGGAGGGGTATCTACACTGGTGTCAACCACAGGGAGAGATGGACCAATGAAGAGAAAAAGCCTTTTGGAAAAGAGAGGATCTAGAAGGAAACTGGGCACGCATCCCTCTATTGCTTGCATGGCTTGGTCCTTCCATGGCATGGAGAAGAGTGTGTGGGTAGAAATGATGCTGAGGTGGAGTTTGTTTTACTGTAGGGGAGAATAGTCCTTACATCAATATTCAGCAAGTTTCATCAGAGTACTCATACTCCTATCCTTTGCAGGCACAGATGAAAAGTAGCCTGGGAAAACAAATCCCACATTACTATCAGGTCAGATACCAATGGAATTCCAGACTGCCATATTGTCCTGGGTTCAGCAGTAGCAGTCCTTTTTCTCCTTCTCAGTAGCTGGTGCAGTGCTGGGTTTTTGACTTTCAGCCTGGGAACAGCGCTGATAACACCGATGTTTTTAGTTGCTGCTCAGTAATGGTTACTGTGACCAAGGACTTTCTGAGCCTCATGCTCTGCCAGGGAGGAGGGGAAGCCGGGAGGAAGCAGAGACAGGACACCTGACCCAAACTAACCAAAGAGGTATTCCATACCACAGCATGTCACGCCCACTATATAAACTGGGGGCAGTTACCCGGAAGGGTTAGATCACTGCTCCATCAGGCTGGGTATCAGTTGGCTGGTGGTGAGCGGTTGTATTCTCTTCCCTTGTTATTTCCCTTGTCATTATTATTGGTGGTAGCAGCAGTGGTTTGTGTTATACCTTAGTTACTGGAGTGTTCTTATCTCAACCCATGGGAGTTACGTTCTTTCAATTCTCCTCCCCATCCCTCCGGGAGCGGGGAAGGAATGTGTTGGGGGGGGGAGTGAGCGAGTGGCTGCGTGGCTGAGTTGTCGACTGGGCTTAAACCATGACACATATTTATCATCCAAATATTTTTCTCCTTCAGCACTTGTGCCAGCACTAATGTTGCTGGAGCAGCCTATGGAAAGGACAGGTTCAGGTCAGGAGAGAGGTTTTGCAAACATGTAAAGTCTGGAACTGACTCTGGTTAAAGCATTGTCTTGTAGCTCCCCAGAAAACTTGATTGTTGGGAGGAAAGGAGCCCCACGTTGTTGTCTAGCCTATGAGCTCACCCCTTACAAATCCTTTTGTCCTGTTTCATGAAAGGAACATGTGGAGCATGTTTGCTCCTTGCTCTCCCATCCTTGAGGTATCATTTAGAATTAAGACACAGAGGACCAGGGACCTCAAAGGCAGAGAGGGAAGACTTACATCAGAGTGGCTGTCAGTTGATTTGGTCTAATTAAACTGATCTAATTAAATAGCTCCTGCCTCCTTGATGGAGTTCCAGTGCAGTGGAGCTTGACTAGTTCAGCATTAGGGAAGCGTCCTGGCTGCTCACTGTTACTAATGCCTCAGCCCCGAAGTGTGACTGACTGAAATAAACTGTAAAACCTGTCCTTGCCTTCTCACCCCTCTTTGCAGGCAGCCAGACACCTCTCCTAGTGGGTGCCCACGGCTGGGACGGCAGCAAAAGACCCTATGGGGCAAGGCCCATCACGCGCAGATGGCTGGATGTGGGGATAGATGCTGATCCTGCGGGGCCACCACCAGCCTTGGGCCCTCTTTGTAGGCACTTTTCCTCTAATTTGCCTCCTTTTCAGAGGGGACAACGGGAAGCTGAAGGTAGGAGAGCAGTCTGGAGGTGAGGATCAACCGCTGCAGTGGTCCCATGAGACCCTCTCCACATGACCCCATGGCTTTTGGGCAAGGTTCCTTCCCCTGTTTGCCCAGACCCACCCTTCCTTTCCTGGGACACTTCCCAGCCTGCTCATCTGGAAATAGAACCAACCAAGTCCTTCACAATGAGTAACTCATCCATCACCCTTTTGTTATGTCAGTGGAATAAGGAACAGGTCATGGTTTGAGTGTGTTAGTTAGACTCAGACACTTGAATTAGTTTTGATTAGGGATTATTATTTGTGTCTTGTTAGCAAATGGGCTGGTGTTAGTACTCAAAGCGCATGCCATCTAACTGGCCATTTGCATCGTATGTTATTCACTCCCTTCCCTGATAGGATGAATTAAATGTTGTTAAAGAGCAACTTTCTTTCTGTCTTGTTTGCAGATGATGCATGAACATTTGCAGCTACTTGGCAATTCTGTTGTGAGACTATAAAAGAGCTTTTGAAAATGCCAGGAGAGGAAATACAGTGTGAATGCTCTTGTAAATATTTACTTGTGCTCTTATTTGCAGTATTTTATTGTGTAATGGATTTAATGATGCTATTTATGAAATAATTATGATTGCTCTCTTTAATGAATTCCTTTTTTAACTAAGTAATTTCCAGAAATATCTGTCAAAATGTAAAGAAAATTCCAGTTCACTAAATGCACAAGATAGGGGAAACTATTATAAATAATTATAGGTACATGGTGCTTAGATACAGCAAAATGTGAGTTTCACAAGCGCCTTGGAGGAAAACCAGGTGGAGTTACCTCAGATACAGTAACAAATTAGCAAATACTAAATGTCCACTTCCTCAATTTGGAGTCGGGAGGCAGTGAACCAACCTTGTCGCCACAGGCAGAGCTGAGCAAAGATGACCATATCCAAAGGTCTGTTGTTTCAAGACGAAGCCATGATAGAAGCTGAGCTGTTTCCAGGATTGGAGATGGTTTCGCAAGCAGGGCTGCCTTGTCCCTGCAGGTTTCCCAGCCCTGCCCTGCAGCCCTGGCACCAGTGCTTCCCCTCTCTGGGGAAAGAGGACCTGACAGCAGCTAGCACCTAAGTCCCTCAGGTTTAACATACTGTCTGACCAGCTCTGGGCATGGAGTTGTGTTTATTCTTTCCATACCAAGAAAGTGGATGTGGGGACACTATCCTTCCCTACTTTTTTCTGCTGTGCATTATATCTGTGAAACTTCCAGCATCCTCAAAAATAATTTCTTGATATCTGATACAGCTTTGTTGGAAAAACTGCATGAGAACTACCAGCAAATATTGAATTTCAGAGCTATTCAACAAAACATGGATGAGCACAGCGGCACCTTCCCAAGATGGGCAGCAGCCATGCTTTTCATGCTTTTCATTTGAAGGATCTTCAAGGATGTGTTCCTAAAATACTGAAGATGAGGTCAGTCTCCAAGTCCAGACCCCTTCCCTGGAAGCTGAGGGCTGGACATCTTTCCGGGGCAATGACTTGTAAGGCTCCATCCATATGTCTATTAAGTTCCTAAGCTGAAAGTTGTGGGCTGCAAAAATCCCTCAAATATACAGGATCTATGCAACAAGGACACGTTCTCATAGAAATCACACACACTCTTTTCTCCTTTGATTAAAATAGAGGTACTGCCTTTTTTTTTTTTTCACGTTGCTATTTTGACTCCTGACTTATTTGAATATGCAACACCATCCTCTACTTCCAAGAAATACAGTAAACATGGATTCCTGGAGTGCCAAATTCCTCTTCACTAGTTCTGAAGCACCTAAATCTTTTAAGCAAGAAATATTTCCTCCAGCTGTCCATGCACGAAGTTGATTTATGACTAGTTTTCTGTTCAAACCACTGTAATTTTGTGAAATGATAGCAGTATTGATTCCAGTAAGAGTTTCACTTTGCTGAAACTACCAGGGCAGAGGGACTAAACAGAGCCTTGGAGTGAGTAATATAGCTTTCCACTTTATCAATTTCATCTGTTTTGCTCCCTACCTCCACTTAACAGCCTACATCTCTTCTTTCCCTCCTTCTTTCCCCTTTTAAGCCACTGGTCTTTTGCTGTGGTTCACAGCTATAAATGATGGAGCATATTTTCTTACCCAGGAACACTGAGCAGCATCAAAACACTATGTGAGCAATGAATAGACTGCTTGACATCTCGAGTCGTTTCACATAGCTGTGTGGGAAGCTGGATTTCTGGCTCTGAAAGATGCTGAATTATGGAGGTGAAGAAAGATGATTTAATATTTTTTTCGTTATTGGGAGAAAATATTTCTGGCTTAGTTATTCTTAAAATAACAAGTAAGCAGAAATATTTGCTTAGAAGAACTAGGAAGTTCCTTAATCTGGGCTAGATTCTGTTCTTAGTTACATTGATATCAATGAAGATAAACTTTACTGAAGGCAATGAAATTATCTTGGCATAAAACTGGTCTGAAAACCAGTTCCATGAACAGACAAATCCTCACCTATGTAGGAGACACAAAGGAGCTGGATGACATTTCTGGACAGGTAACCTCAACAATGCCCTATTTTAGAGAGCAAGTCATAATTGCAGGTGAACTCCATGCTCATGCCGCCCATACTCCTTATGTGCAGGTGTGGCTCTGTTTCCATTTCCAAAGTCAGAGTGAAAAAATGCAGAAAATGCAGATACTTCATTGGCTCTATTAATTTAGCTGTATGCACAGCAGGTACGTATGTCAGCATAAATCTCCAGTAGCCCAGCCAGCTACTGAAACTGCTGCTTCTGCATTTGCTTTCTCTGAAGTCACTTGCTGATATAAAGAACTCTGAGGAAACCAGAGGGCTATAAAGGTGTTTAGGAACAAAAGCCATTCAGAAAAAATAAGAAAAAGCTAAATCAGATATTTTTCTGAGCATACATATAACATAGATTTATTTTTGCAAATGGATCATCTGAGTCTCTGTAAGCACATTAAATGTTTGCAGATTTTGAGACACGTGTTCAGGACAAAAGGCAAATAATGCAGACAGATTTGAGCACAATCAAATAATAGTTTGGATTCTACCACAGGAAACATGGGTTAAAGTAAAGCTCAGACATGCTGCCTCACTCCAAAACACTGCACATAGCAGTGGTGTCTCCAGTCAGCGCACAGGGTCAGGTTTGAAGGTGGAGGGGGGTTGCTGCCTCCCTGCTGGTATTAAACAGCTTCATGATGGCCATGAAATCCTATTGCCTGCAGCTCATCCCATCAGTCCCAGGGAAAGGCAGGAAATCGCTCAGCAGCTCCTGACACAGAATGAAAAACCCACATCATGATGCAGGAGGGAGAAGGTGTCTGCTTGAGAATGAAGCCAAGCATGAAATTAATATTTCCTTCACAGCTAAAAAGAAAAAAGCAAGCCTGCAGCATGAGAGTAAATGTAAACTTGAGGCTCCAAATCTTCTTGCAAGAAGGGAAATACTGTGACTGGCTCACGTCTCACTGTTAAGCAGCACGGTGCTGAAGTGGTCTAGGAGAAGCTGCACAGTTAGATCCTGATACCCAGCCTGCTGCCCAGGTGAAATTCCTGTAGGTCTTGTATTCTCAGCTTGCTTGAGAAAATCTCACCCGTAAGGTATACACAGGGCCCATGCAGGCCTTCAGTCCCCCTGCTGCAGGGATGGATTAACTCCTTCACCCAGCAATTCAGCATCACTTGCAGGGCCACCAGCTGCCAAAAACACTGCAGAAAGCTGGTGGGGCTTCAGAAGAGCTTTCACACTGATGAAATGGCAGCAGTGCTGTGCAGGGTTGTGCACTGATGGGCATTTTCGCTTCCAAGGTTGGGTTTCATGAAGTAATTTGTATTTTTTCATCCCTCCATTTCCTTCAAGGAATCAAATGCTCCAAAACAGCTTGTGTTTGGAACCATCGGTGCTGGGACTGACCAAAACCAGGGTGTCAAACTAAAGCCCAGGCAACCTGAGAGTTATGGGATTTAATCAAAACTGCATCTTGATTAAAAATTGAATCCTCCCTTTTTCCCAAATGAAAATTTCTGAGGATATTTTATTCTATTTTATTCTATTTTATTTTGTGTTTCTCCCCCCCTTTTTCTTTTTTGACAACCCCATCTCAGCACTGCCCTTCCCTTCCCTCCCATCTGCAGTTTCCTGGGGAGGAGCTCCACATCTCTTAACCCAGCCCTGTGTGGCCAGGTTGGCACAGGAGTGGAGATCCTCCCAGCATCACTGGTGCTCCTCAGGGAAGCCAAACTCTTGGTTTTGCTGTCACCACCAAGTAGCTGAAGCAAAGCAAGTGAGCATCCTCCTGGGATGGGCATCTTCTGGAGGGTGCTGGTGCAGGTAGTGGGCAGGTGAATACCCCACATGTCTTGTATTTACTGCCTTTACCCCTCCCAGAAGTGCAGGATGAAGGAGGTAGAGATGGCCATTGTGCCGTGGAAAAAAACGACCCAGCTTTGCGCATTTGGGGCACAATACACAAAGGAAGAAAAGCAAAATTATGGAAAACATATCAAAATTTTCAGCACAAGTTAAAAAAAATAAATCCTATGTCTTTTTTGCTTTTTCCCAAAGCCTGTGTTTGAGAGACCTTCTTAAACTTCACCTGGCTTCAAGTGCCTCAGTTCTCCTGTGCCTGATGGGCTGAGCTGCCACCGGTTCATGAGCTTTGGTGTAAAGCAGATCTGATGGTTTTCCTGCCATCTGTCCAGCTTCTTGGTCACTTGGACATACTGAAGCACAGCTTTGCTTTGAAAACCCAGGATCTCCTCTTAAGTCACCAACCTGCTCCTCTCAGATAGGAACTTTACGTGCCTCTTTAAAAAGCCAAAATGATTCCTTTTTTTTCCCTGCAAGTGCTATTTCATAGACAGACTGGCAAGTGCAGAACGAGCTGGACTCTGCCTGCTCTGTGGTATCTACTTCTCCCCAAAAGATGCTGTGCTGGAAGTGACCTGACATGAAGAAGCATCTGGGGTGAGGAGCCGCTTGCCTTGCTTGGGATGCCACAGCGCTTCAGTTCCTTTCCCTGGCAGGCTGCTGCCCCCCTCGCTTCACCCATAGGCCTTTAAATTCCACGAAACCTCTCTGGTTTTGAAGAAAATAATAATTAAAAAGAAAAAATGAGAAAAAGCAGAGGAAAATTCCTCCTTGATTGCGGAGGCACTGATGGCAGGGCCCCTTTTCCCCTGCTGAAGCACTTAATCAGGCCATCCCTGCTGCCTCCAGCAGCAGCCCCCCTGCAGCAGCAGCCCATCGAGCCGGCCTCAGAGTCCTCTCATCACCAGCAAATGGCCCTGATGATGGCACAGCAGGCATCCAGAGAGGCTGGCTTTTAGTGAGAGCAGAGCAGCTTCACTGACAGTGCTGGGCCTTCCCATCTTTCTTCAGTGTTGACAGGGGCAAGACTGATGCTGAGGATGCTCAGCCCTGAGCCCTGGTGCTGGTGGTGATGGCCCAGCATGCCCTAGTTTTGAGCAGGAGGGCTCATAGTTCCTGGGACAGTGAGGAAACACCAGTATATCAGAGGGAAGGCGGTATTGAGGGGCTACCTGTGACACTAACTGACTTGACTGACCATCTTCTTGGCGTTGTGCCTCCTTTTTGCCTACAGCCACATGGCCAGGCAGGCACTCAGACCTCATGCTCTGGGAAGATGTGTTTCCATGTATCGTGCCCATACAGGGCCCTATTCCGAATCTCAGCCAGTCTTTCTGGATTACAGTAGAAAGCACACTTTTAGCACAACCCTAATGCTTTCCCCATGGCCTCCCTATAACAAATACCTGCACTTTTCTGTGACCTGCAGCTCTCTGCCCCAAGCATTACCAGGGTTACATGGTTTCCCTCCCAACTTTACTTGAGGTGATGTGATTATACTCCCTGTCTTCTCTGGATAAATGTCTTCAGTTGCTCAGCAACCTCCACACCAGGATTAAATTAACTTTGATTACAATTACAGACAGCACAAATCAGCCCACACCACCCGAAGAAAGCAGAGTGTGAGCTGTTTTTTTCTGGAGGATTTTCTTTCCCAAACACCACGCAGGGGGTGATTTGAAACTCCCCCTTTTGCTTTGTGCAGAACATGGATGCATCCCAACCCCAGCACTTTAAATGTACACAAAAGAATTGATTTATGTGCCTGAAAACTTTTCCCTGCACAGGGAAGGAAAGCAGAGGAGGCTTAACTGCTGAAGGCAGCTTTGCCTGCTAAACACTAAGGTCCCAAAACTTCCTTTGGTGAAACCAGTAAGCTTAAATACAGCTATTCATCACCCTCATAGGGCTTCTGCTGTCACCTCCTCCAGGTCCTCAAATTAATATGTGGGAAAATGCAGTTATTATATATAGCTCCACAGCGCCCTGAAACAGGCTTCCTGGCTGGAGAAAGCAGCAGCAAGAACTCCCCAAACAATGAGGGATTGCAGGGACTGACCCCATATGGACCAGACCTACAGGGCACAGAGCAGGAGGGTTAAAACACTTCTATCAGCTGCTCATGGTCTTCCCTGTTCATGCCTGGAGCAGATCTGCTAGGCTGTCAGGTGTTTTCATTGTGCTCAGCCTCTCACTAAATGGGCTGCAGTGAGCTACGCCTGGACCATCAGGAGAGCCCTTGCACAGAGACTAGAAAACTGCAGGTTGCCTGAAGCACTGCCCATTTACTCCTGTCCCTGGGGATGTCACGCAGCTCCCTGCTCCTGCACATCTTTATTTCACCACCTCCTCTCAGCCAAACCAGAGACTCTCCTTCCCATGGCTTTCCCATCTTCCCTTCTCATCGTGCAGGAGAACTGAATGCAGCTGGGTGCCACCAGTCTGCAGGAGACCCACTGATGTCCTGCTGAAGCACCTACTGAGCTGTGTGTCTGCAGGTAAGAATGTCCCTCAGGTAGGTGGACGGGGAAATGGTGCATAGTGGTATCAGTGTGGGAATCGGGACTGGCATTGGTGAAAGGCATATAAAACCCAAGTGTACTTAAAACTGAGGTTTGCTTTCTAAATGCCTCAGTAGAAGGGCAGTTTCTTCTCTCCCTGGGGAAGGAGGAAGAGGAGGAGCACAGGGCAGCAGCTTTTGCTCTTCTCTGCAATGTCCTGGCCAGGAGACTTTTGCCAACATGGTAGGTAAGGGCATTATCTGCTATAGGAATTGGCCAGCAGCAAATAACTGCTCCCAAGTGGGAGCAGGGAACAAAGTGTGGAGGCTCACTGAATTTAATTTAATTACCCTGGATTTACAGCAGGGTATGTAACAAAGAAATTTGGCTGTCTCTCTTTTTTCCCTCCTCCCTGCCTTAATCTGCTTTAATCTTCAAGGATATACAGATCCTTGATCCAAAGTGGCTCTCTGCAGCTTCTCCTTCAATAGGGACACTCCTGGCCTTGCACAGACAGCGATAATATGGCACAAAAATATATAAATAAGACTAAAGTTTGGCCAAGGCTGCTCCTGGGCAGAGGTGTGATGAGAGAAACTCCTGCCCAGGCTAAGAAGCTGTGTCAGTGCTGTCCTGCTCCTCCAGCCACATGCCTCTCAACACTGTGTGCCAGCATTGCACCCCTGTCCTGGCACAGATCCCCTGGGTCCTGGGTACTGACCTTCACCCTGAGGCTCCCAAGGCTTGTCCATGCAAGTCAGGATGTGGCCACCTCCTGCCAGATGGGTTACACAGACACATCCTTGGCTATGGCAGTGGGCAGCTACCTGCACCCTGGGAAAGTGTGTGGTCATCACCCGTCATGCTCGCAGCTGTCTTTCAGCGTCTGTTTTCTGTCTCTTGTGAGTGTCTTGATGTTTTCTGACACTTTCGCCTTCCTCTTCCCTTTGTGTACCCAGGAGAAAGTGTCTTTGACTCATATTCCCGTTCCACCATGACACATTTCAGTCCTGCTGCAGCCTGCACTGATGACTTGCCTGAGTGCAGCGCATCACATACGACAGAGATTGCCAGGATTTGTCTCTACTAACCATATTTCTTATGAGAGGAACCTTTGCATAGTCTGCCTGTCCCAGAGTTGGTTAAACAGATCACTTTGATCTTGTCATCATCAGGAAGCTGTGGGTCCACAATACTCACCTTTTCTTAGCTTCAGGCTGGATTTTTGAATAGATTAAATTTGGGGTTCTTCTGTCCCTTGGTGTACTCTTTGTAAACATCTCACCCCCCCAAGTGAGATATTTGCAGGAAATATCCTCTGTGACTGATCTGTCTCCAGGAGTGCGGGGTTTAACTCTTCATGCTGTCAGCCCTACGTTTGCTTGCTCCTTGCTTTAAATAAGTCATCCTCTCCCACCTGTGTGCACTGCTCCTTGTATTCTGGATGGTGGAGGTAGCACAAGACACTTGGTTCTTGCAGTCTGGACATCAGCAATGCGCCACCTTCAAGCCAGTGCCTGAAGCCTCCTGCCAGACAGGCCAAGACACGCAGCAAGGGTGATAGATTCAACCTTTTCTTCATGGTACTGGCTGCCGAAGTCAACCAGCTGCATGCTACAGAAGAGGTTGAGCTATTGCTTGCAACAGCATCTCTGTCTCAAGGACAGACATACCCTGAAGTTGTAGCTTCAGCAGTGGTGATGGAGGCTTCCAAAATGAGATGCCCAGGTGTTCTCAATGCTTCCTCCCTCATCTCAACAGCCATAGAAAGACTGTTCCTAGCCACGTCAGCCTTCAGCCTCCAGTAATGGTGCTGGCTGTCTTGTTTCTCTTTTGGGAGCAAGTGTCCACAGCATCTATTTCTTCTATGCAGATAAACCCAATTTTCAGAATATGAAGGACTTTAGGTCCATTTAAATACTTATTTGCCAGCACAAAAGCAAGTACCTCCATAATTTAATATTCTTCTGGAGGTAATTGGATAGAAGTCTTTTGTTTCTTTTCCTCCTGTCAGCTTGCATTTTTTTAATTCGGATGTTGTGATACGAAGTGGCAGATCCCATGCTTTGCTGTTACAGACAACAAAACTCTGGGATTCTTCTTTCTACATTGTTAGAATTTATGTATTATCCCCATTCACTTGTACATCACTGTTGTGTCAGATTACTGACCCTCTTAAGAATAAATGCATTTTAATACAGCTGACCCAGAAACCTTCCAGAGGGGAGATAGATACAGTGTAGCTCTGAGAACCAGCTAATTTTGCTGTAGCTTTGAGAGGGTCCAAAGCCTGCAATGGCTCAGCGCCATGGCTATCTCCTGTTAACAAGCCTCCCACCATGTCCACATTTCTTCCTGCTCACAGCAATCTGGTCCCAGGGCTGCGTTCTCTCCTCTGGGTGGGAAGGAGATGCTCATGCAGAGTTTTCTGCAGTGCTTTCCTGGAGATGCAAGGGAGGATCAGGCTTTGTTCCTGGGCTTAGCAGGCACAGGGCTGTCCCACAGACAGGGATCCTGGCATCAGGCACAGCAGGCACTGAGGGCAGTGAAATTCAAGGACAGATATTACTCAAGCTCAGTGTGCAAGAACAAGAAGGCCAGGGACAAAGCTGTCTGCAGGGACTGAGGATGTGCATAGCAAATGATGCATTGTGCTACGTTTGCCTGGCTGGCAATGTTCCTGGCACTTCCATTTAAAGAGTATTTCTCAGTGGAAAGGAGAAACAGCAGGAAGCTGCGGATTCAACCTTGTATGGAAATGTGAAGCTGCAGAACGCAGGATGAAAATATATCATCTTTCTCTTTCTAGAAGCCTTTAGACATCTTTCTCAGGTTTCATACAGTGAATGTCTCTCCCTGTCCATTTCGGCAAGTTGTTGTGGAATAATTACTGTAAGATGCATTCAGAGGCTGAAGGATTCGTTCAGTTCTGAGGACCACAGGCCAGCAGCACTTCTCTCGCTTTCAGGTTTCTGAGTCATGTGTTTGAGTCCTGGTGGGGTCTTCAGTTCAAAGGAAATATCTTCACATTATAGCTATGGCAATTTGAGGGGGGAAATCTGTGTTGCAGTTACCCAGTTATCCATCATGTTATTCTAATGCCTTCCCCATGCACCACATAGGAGCTTGCTTAGGAGTTTAATCTCTGTGCTATAATGTGACAGTGACCAAATAAAGACATCTTGTTTGGCAAAACTTCTCTTAATTTATAAAATGAATGTTGAATATTATTCTCAGGCAGTTTCTAATGGCCATGTCGTTATTAGCAGTGGCCCTGGCAATGACCTTGCCCCTTGGGAGTAGCAGATGCGGGTGGACCCGATCAGTCTGCCACCCTGACAAGGTTGGCTGTATGAGGTGTGGGTCTGAGTCCACGGAAGGGATGGAACCTCCTGCCGATGAACTTCACACACAGCAAACGCACAGCGCAGGGACCAGGGCTTCATCAAGTCCTGGGAACCAGTGCAACTCGTTTAACACAGTAAGGGATGAGCCTTTCTGCTGCTTTATTACTGATGATCAGTGGTGTAGTGATGAATCAGAAAGCAGCTAAGTTCATTTGCTTAATCTTCCAGGGTAGCAAAAAATGGGCAGGCTTTTCTAATCCATGTTTCCCTTCCCTGAGGGGGTATGAAAGCCAAAAGAACAAAATAGCTGAGGTTGCAGATCTCAGGTTGGTTTTGCAGCATGGGCAGAAAAAGAAAGCAAGCTTCTCCTCTTGTTTGGAGCTGAAGAACATTTGCTCTAGAAGCCCTTGAAAGAAAATAAAAATGGTGCAATATGGTGGTGTTTGTACAAGCTGTTTTCTGCGAAAAACTTCACTTTAAATGGTTATGGAGATCTGGAGAGTGGTAATCACACATGTGAATTTAAGGACTATGTATGTAGTAGTCAGGGTAATATTTCGACTTATGCCTAATTAGAGAATAAAGCAGGCTACAGAGAAAGATGCATTTCTGAGGGCTGCCCTGCTTCTCTGCGATACAAACAGGCTCACACTGATGCATACATACGCATATATATCCATGAGTTTATTTAGATCTAAGGCCTATTAAACAACCTGGCTTTAAGACTCATGATGAGATTAATTGAGCATGGTAATTACATGTGCTTGAAAATTACTTAGCAATTATACTTGAAGTTACCAAGATTTTCTATGATGAATTACCATAGGATTTTAATTCCAAAAAGGGCAAGAACAAGGTTAACAGAGGTCTAGTTTGAAGACAGTTGAGCACCAGATAATTATCCCACCCTGCTGTATATTTACAGCATGTAAATATACAGCCATGAATCTTCAGACCTGTTTTACATAATATGAAATTAATTCTGCACCATGACTAGGGGTTACCTGCTCAAATCCATGGACAGGATTTTGTCAGTGGTCCAGAGAAGGGACCTGGCAGTCCCTTAGGTCACTGCAGGTAGCTCATCCCACTCTCCTTTCCCTATGTAACAAGACATGAATTAAGATGCTGTATGTTGGGCACCTTTTTTTGGGAATTTTCATGGAAAAGGATTTAAAAAATTCGGCTTTCAGAAATCAAAGCATTTATGTTCTCCAAGAATAAGGTGTAAGGGACTGCTGCTTGCCTGTGCCAGCTAAACTAAGGAGAAGATGGAGGGTTGGCATACAGGAGCATACTTTTCATCTACAAACATCTACTCTGTGCATTAAAACCAAAGAGGCCATAACTTTCCTTTGCTGGCCTCAGCATCTCCAGGGTGTACAAGGTGGTGGTCCTGGTGGGAGCTGGATGTAGAAGGGGTCTCATCCTTCCAGGGGACCAGGGGATGGTTTCATCAGGCAGTGTGCTGGGTCTGCAGCAGCTCTGTGGGTGTCCCTCGGTACAGCGTCGGTCCCCCAGTGCTTAGGTGTGACCAGCACCCTCTTTATGCAAAGCCCAGCTCACTCAAAACAACATTGCCAGGTCTTCAACCCCTCAAAAGAGGGGTTTTGTCTCTGGTGCCCAGGCAGCAGAAGCAGGGAAGAGGTGGGGTTGAATGAAACCTCTGCAGCACTTAAGTTCCCAAGCAAATATCTAATTAGAGAAATGTTTCACTTCAATAATAAATGAGCAGAATATCAGGAGACATGAGTACTGGCAAAGTATATCTACAGCAAAGTGTTTACGACGGGGGCATTTCTTGACCTGCCCTTCTATTTAAGATCCCCATGTAAGTGGAAAAACCATGCATGCAGCTGCAAAGAGTAGGGCATGACTTTCCTCACTCTTGCTCAAAAAATTTAGAGGCACCTGTCGGCAAACCCACCCTCATCAATTCTGCATCTTCCTGAAAATGTACTTTTAAGCACCTTAATTGCATTTCAGAGATAACCCTGGAGGCAAAGTGACAGGAAGAGAAACCATATGGAGCAGTTTGGCGGTCGGGATCTTTGTTTTAAATCAATCAAACATCTGCGGCTAATGTAGCTTTGGGCTGCTCCTCAGGAAACATTAGCCCTATTAGTCTGGGCTGGCAGGAACACAAAATAATATATTTATGGACAAAGCACATGTGCATTACTGCTGGAGAGCAAGTGGAGGAGGAGGAAGAGAAGGTCTGTGGTCAGCACTTTGCCTTCTTGGGAGGTCAGCTCCAACACGCAAAGAGCAGGAACGTGGGGTCCTTTCTCCTTGCCCCAGCCCTATGCCCAGTCCACCTCCCTGCCCAGGTGCAGCCTCGAGACCTTCTACCCAAGTCCAGAGAAGAAAGACCACCAAAAAGGAGCTGGGTGGTTTCTTACCTTAAAGGAAATGATGGTGCAGTGGGATGTGTTGCAGTCTGCAGGGGCTGCAATGGGAGAGGAGTGGTGAAGATCTGCTGTAGGGCTGTCTCCCCACACCACATTCCTGTAAAGCTGATGTACTGCAGCAAGCACAGCACAGGGACCACACTCATGTCTTACAGTCAGAGGCAAGAACCATGCGCCTGAGGGAGCTGGGACCAGGCTGAAACTACTGTTGCACACAAAGGGCTGTGAAAGCCAGAGGTGGGCTGGTTCCCTGTATAGTGTTCCCTTTTAAATTTAGACAGCCTCCAGGCAGATCATCCCATTTTCCTCCCATGCGGTGTCTTTATGTGCACTCATGTAACAGCAGCAGTCCCAAGGAGGAGGTGAGAGATGGAAAAGGGAACAAGGCTTTTTCATTCACACTGTCATGCAGATAAATATATGTGCATTTTCACATGCAGCCATAAACGAGAGGCACGAGGTCACATGTCTGCCTGCCAGCGCCTCTCTAGTCCATCTACCCATACCCCAGTTCCCTGGGAAATGGAGAGCTATGACTGAGAGCAAGAAGAACAAGAGCTTTGGGGCTGCTTCTCAGCAAACTGCTGCTCCTGTGTGGGAGAGAATTTGCACTAGAAAAACCTTAAAAAGAGTGAAAATACTGTATGTAGTCTTAATTAACTCCCTAACCATACCCTTAGGTTTCCTTGTTTCTATTTCCTATGGGGGAAAACTAAAAAGTCTATGACCAAGAGCAGGATAAAGTAGAGCAGCCGTCGTCAAGGAAAAGTCTATCATTGGCATGTTTTGATTCTGCCAAAACAAATTCTTGCAAACCCTGAAAAAGCAAGTAATTGATGAATTTAAGGAGAAAACCAAATTTATTCAGAGTAAGGAGCTATATATTAGGTAGACTGAGACAAATCTTAACTCTGCCCCTTAATTACACTGTGAAGTAATCACATAGCAATGACATTTCAACTCAGTTTTCACCCCAGCCTAGATGGACCTATCCAAAATATAATCTGCTTAATCCCTTTTTATTTTTCCTGATGCTAGTAACACTGGACAGAGCCAGGGATTTGAGGATGTTTTAACTCTGGCTTTCCAACTTCTTAAGTGGTTTTTTGCCATCTTTTTGCTTCTTCAGATTATAATGGCAAGGGTTAGGGAGAGGAGGATGGCAGTATGTGCAATATGAGTATTCTTCTTTTAATCATGCAACCATGGATGCATTTAGCATTAGTGTGCATGTATCAATTTAAGGAGTTTCCTCTTTTGCCCAGATTGATAACATCAGACTGGTACAGTGACAGTGAATGCAAAGAGAACACTGATACCTGCAGGAAAGGTAATGACTCAAATCTAGAAAATACCAGATTTATTTTCATTTCTGGTCATTCATGAGCATGCTCTTCTGTAAGCTCTGTCTTTGTTGCAGGGACACAGAGAAGCTAAGCTAGGTTTGTAAAGCAGAGCTGCCAAATCAGGTAACCCAGCATGCCCCACAGACAAGTTCCTCCTGCCCACATCCTCTCCCCATAACTCTTGTGCACACGAGCCCTATGCAGGGATGTGAGTGCTCTCCCCTACTCCATCTTCCTGCTCCTTTCACAGCCATTGTGGTTTTCCAAAACATGTGCCAGCCTCAATGTTTTCGGTTGCACTAAGACCATTCCTGCCCCAGCAAATATCCTGATTCTGAGCAGACATGTACTTACACCTTCCTCTTCTCTGGAGTAATGGATAAATTGTGCCAGCCCATGACCCCCGTTCTCCCAGGAGGAAGCTCCATCCATTATGAAATGGGTTGATCTCTGGGACAGCCATTATTGCCTTTTCCTTTCCCAAAGGTGACAAAGCTTTAGTACGCAATGGCAGGAGAAGGACTCACCTTTGAGACCCCATGAATGCCACCTGTGCAAAATACTTTGCACCTAAAGAAGGCTGGAGAAACATCTACACACCTCCTCTGGCACATTCATGAGAAGGCAGAAGCCTGAAGACTGCTGCTAAATTTGTTGAAGGACGTATTTTCCGAAGTACTTCTAACTCAGGCAAATGATCCAATTTATTTGCAAATTTTTTGAAAATCCATCCTCTACTCAGAAAAGTAAGTGCTGTAATTGTGCCAGAGATCCGCTGCATCCGCAACAGTCACTCACCACCTTCTCCAAGAGCAAGTAAATGCAATTCTCAGCAACATCCTCATCATGCAGAACACACTGGTTTGGTTTGAATTTTCTCATCATTGCAATCAAAATGTTTTCTTGGTCATTCAGAGTGGAGGGGCCTCAGGAAGTAAGCAAAGAACAGCTCAGCTCTAAAGACAGGGAAACTACGGCTGATGGAGCTTCCCAGGGAGGTCAAGGTCCTTTTGGGGGGGGTGTGGGAAGAATAAGTAAGAGGTGTTTCTGGGAGGGAATAATGGTAGAAGGCAGTTTGGTTTGAAAATAATGTGTAACTCCAATCATAGGCCACATACTGTGATGGGGGAAATACAGGAGGTAGTAGAAAGACCTCCCCCAAGCATCAGCTGCCCCATGGTCCCCTCAGTAGCTCCATAGAGCCTATGCTTTGTGGGCCACAGAGTGAGACAGAGTCCCAGGCAACGCATGGTGTCTGAATTGACTGAATTTCCTCAGCTTCCCACAGGGGATATTACTATTAGGAGTCATCGTACCCCATGCAATCACAGGCAATCACCACATAAAATATACATGTAATCATCATCTATAACAAGGGGACAGTTTTCTTTCTTGACCTGTACTTTGTGGGAATTCTTAGTCCAAGGAAAGAGTGTGGGGGCTTCTCATCAGTGATGACAGCAAATCAAAGCAAGGGCATGACTGAAGATCTCTTATGACCCCAAAGAGGTGACATTGCATAAAAGGGTTCAGAGAAAAGCTAGTGGAATTCCAAGTTTGGTTTGTCTTGTTGCCAGCTGCTTTAAAGTCCACAGTACTGGACCAACATCTGAAGTGAAGGACACGGAAAGATAATGATGCAAGGAGAAATTAAGTCCTTTGGCATGAGCGCTTGTTGCTGTGGGGAGGGGGAGGTTGTAGCTGCCCCAGCGAGGAGTGGGCCTCACAGTTAAAAGAAGTGAGAAACAATGTAGTGGCCACATGGATGCCTTAAGGTGGTCTGATGAAACTCCAATCCACATTCAGATCTATGGGAGGGACATGACCTCAGGGGAGTTGTCTTCTTGCCTCTTTGTTATGCAGTTTATTGATGAGGATGCGCTCTGGCAGGCTGCAGCAGCCCTTTGCAAACAGGCGGGTAGAAGCCTTGCTCAGCTCCAAGGTGGGTTACCCGATAAGGTGGGCTGATGGTGGCTCTTTGCATGTTCAGTCTTGATAGTCACTCTTTACATCTTCACCCTGACTGGCACCAACTCTGAGAGCTTTGCAAGACCCATTGTCTGGGAACATAAAGAGTGTCCCTAACCTCCACCCTAGGCACCAAATTAAAGTGTTTGCTTTCTTTTCCTTTCAGCAGGCTTTCTAATTATTAACCCTTCAGAAGCACTTGGGGTTTACTGCATGGATTACTGCAAAGCACCTCGCTGGGGGAAGGTGCTCTGCACAAACCAGGAAGCTTGTTTGCTCCTTGGCACTTCTGCAAGATAAGAAAGACATTGAACAATGGGAACCCAATAATCTTCTTTTCCCCCCTTGACCATTAGTTTGATTCATGGTACTTTTTTTTTTGCTGCAGATGAGTAATGATCTATTTCATCTTTGCTCCAGATCTATGCAGAGATGATAGGTACACATGATGCAATGTAAAAGACATATAGATTTAACTCCTTTGCCCATCAACTCACTGCTAATATCGTGCTTTAGAAATAGTACTGTGGTAGCAGAGGGGAAAAGTACTTTTTCTCAAACCTATCTTTGATTAGGGACATACCTTTCTGAAGTGAGAGTCTGCCAGAAATACAGTGTTACACAAGCCCTCATCATCTGAACCAGCATCCTGGAGTTCCTCATTTTTCTCTCTCAAGGTCATTTTGTTATTAAGCAATTGCACAGGCAGGGCAGGGACAAAAGGGGTAAAAAGATAAGGTTTTGAATCACTCCCAGGAGCAGAGGGCCTTTAGGACCGCCTGTTTAAGTATATGTGTTTCAAAAACTCCTCATGCTTTCTCTCAATTTGGCGGTTTTGTGAAGCTCCTCTGCAGTCTGGGACACAGAAATGCCATCATTCTCTATGCCTCAGGAGTGCTGGGATCCTGCTCTCCCTGTGCCAAGCTGGAGCTGTACAGGGAGGATGCTGCGCAAATACCTGCACCTCCTTCCCACCCATTTGTAGCACAGGGCATCTACTTCCATCCAACCCTCAGCAGTAATAGCCATAAACCCTGTGGTCCCTTCAGCCTAATCCTTTTTCTCTAGCAATGCCCAGTAAAGCAGAGGCTCTGTGTATTTTTGTAGATCTGGGTTAGGGGTAGTGATCAGAGGCAGTGACACCCCTAGTTCTTGCCCCTCCGACTCACCCCAAGCACCAACAGAAGAATCTATGTGAGTGTTAATAGCAGTGCCGAAACAGCAATGGCTTTCCAGAGCCCTCCAGAGCTGACTCATTGGACAGAGCTGAGCCAGAGATAGCAGGGGGATAGAAATCAGAGCCCTGATGAGCATCAATTATCTATTTAGTTTGTGCACCATTTTCTCCTTCTGCCTTTTGGCAAGGAGGAGAATTCATAAATGACGGTAATAAATGCAAAATGACAGCCAATCTTAATTGACCAAAGCTTCCCCCAAAAGCCTGGGTTGTGCTGGATGTAATATGCTTTAAACATAAAAATCAGGCAAAAAGGTCAGGAAATTACACTGGCAGCTTTACATGCTTTTAATTGGGCAGGTTTTATGCTGCTAAGCTACAAAATCAAGGTGGGATCCAGCTGTGAAGGAGATTTTTTTCCCCAAACCAGGAACTCTGCAGTTCAGTGTTGCTCCTCTATCCCTCCACCTCTGATTCGCAAAGCTGTAGATTTGGGCTCCAAAGTGGCACCTCGTGGTAGGCATTTATGTTCTGCTTAATCTAACCTCATGTTTCTGGGCATCCACCACCTCTTTGGTGCAGCTGTGATGTACCTGGGGACAAGTCTGTATATTGCTGATGGTGTTTTACCTTGGTGGGTTTATTTTCTCTCTACCTATAATTTACTATAGACTGTTCTGTTTTCCACAAAATATTCCCAGAAAACAGGTGTTGATAGGAAAGTGTTCACTTACACCTCATCACCTCTTCAGCACATTCCTCTCTGGAAACTGGTGCAGGATGCCTGAGGGTACTCCGGGGGAAGAGGAAGGAGGCACAAGCACCGCTATGCCCTTCGAGATGGGCAGGCAGTGTTTGGTGCATGCCTGGCAGACCTCTCCTCCCATCAGAGGGTATCCAAAAGCTGCACTGTTTTCCAATGCTCCCTGTAGGAGCTGTGCACCAGAGAGCCAGGACTGCAGCGGCTGGGACATGTGAAGGATGAGGGCCAAAGGAGAGGGGAAGGTGAGGGGGAAAACCTGAAGACAGCAGTACTTTTCCAGTCCTACCAGAATGTTCATGCGTGGGGTTTCTTTTCCTCTCCCCAGCTTGAGCAGGTGCCCTCCCCGCCTGCCGTTGCCAGCTTGGCCAGGGTTGTACTGCGGCACTTTCCTGAGAGCATCCATCCCAGAGACTTCAAAACCTCCTCATCCTGGCAGAATGACTTGCAGCTTTTCTGAAAGCTGGCAGGCAGCCTCTGTGCTTTGCCATGGGAAGTGGGTTAACCCCTTCCCTCCTTTTCTTCTTCTCTCTTCTTTCCCCAGTCCAGTGCATCTTCCTGCTGGGAACTGGATGGGAGGAACAACAGAGGGGGAAATGGTTTATTTCTATTTAGCCCTCACAGCTCTGTGACTCAGGGTGATAGGAACACAGCCTTGCACCCACAGCCTGAGGTTTCATCCATCTGAGGCCATGAGATGCGATCATTGCATGTGAGTTTTGAAAAGGGAAATCACTGAGGACCTGGGGGTCTGTTGATCATGTGTGGGACATGTTTAGAAATGGGAAGGAAATGTTCACCCTTCAGGCACTGCAGGAGGAGCTGGCAGCAGCTCAAAGGGCTTCCAGCCCTGAAGGAGTATTTGAAAGTTTTCCTGTTTTCCAGGTCTAAGAGGAACCTGCAGCAAACACACAGCAGGATCCAGGACTCCCACCTCCTCTCCCTAGTTTTGCCTTGGGCTGGCTGCATCATCTTCTTCAAGAACACTTGATTCCTCGCTTCATTTTCGAAAACATTACTTTTTGTGTGTTGCCATTCGCCTCCCCCCCACCCCAGGAGCTTCGTAGGTACAAACCCCATTGGGCCCAATGCACTGCAGCTGTAACCCCAGCGATGGGGGACCCTGTTTTGCACTCAGTTAAAATGAAACCCTGTGGTGCTGCCTCCATCCCTGCTCTGCCCCATGGCTCCTCAGTGCCTCCACCTCCTCGGGGCACCCCTGGCCCCCTGCCACTGCTCAGGCGTGAATAACCATCCAACCGAGAATAATCACCCAGGTGGCAGAGGTGGGCCGGGTCAGCCTGGGGACATGTAGTGGGAGAGATGATGGCTGAGGAGGAGGAAGATGAAGAGGCTTCCTCTTAGTGAAGGGGTACAGAGCAGTAAGTCAGGCTTTAAACATTTTCCTTCTTCTTTTGCAGACAGCATTCCCGCTCCTGTGATGACAAGACTTCAGATTACTGGGAGATAAATTCAGCATAGACCTGAAAAGTAATTTAAAGATCTAAGAATAGCCTGTGAGCATGTCTATCCAGTGACTTTAAAACCAGACGGGAGGAAAAAGAAGAAAAAATGGCTGCAGGGAAATGAGAGTAAACAATTATTAGAGGGTACAGTCATAACAAAGAGAAATCTTGAGTGTGTGTTTGCACGTGATTGCTGGGATCAGGAGCTGAACAGCGTATCTTGGTTTTCCTGATGGGAATCAAATAGCAAAGGGGATTTTTTTTCCAGAGGTTTGGGAAACAGTAAACACAACTCGGCCAGTGATGTGGCATAGCAGAGGTGGACCTGAAGACCATTGATAGCCTCTGGGATGGGGAGCCAGGTCCAAAGCACCACCAGGAAATCCAGCCAGGAGCAAAAGGAGATGGGGATTGAGATGAGCAACAATGTATGAGCAAGGCACCCATGCTGGGGGGAAGCCACCAGCAGTACAGGGATGAAGGCAGGACCTGAGGCAGTGTAGTGCGGGCAGGACACATGCCCCAGGTCTTCTGTCCACCATGGGAAAACAACTCTGTCTGACCAGGGTACTCAACCTGCACTAGCAGCACCAATGCTCCTGAGGGCATGAGGAGGGAGCAGAGGGGCTGCAGATGTTTCCTGTGTGCTGAGCACAGGCTTCAGAGAGGATAAATGTCAGTGCTGTGCCTCACCTCACATCACGCCTTGCTTTTTTTAACCTCTTCTTTTTAATATCCTGTTGAGAAAAACAGCCTGTGCACGTGTGCTGGGGGAACCGACCAAGCAGCTGAGTGTTGTGAAGCATCTCAGCCTGAAAGATGCTCACGTTGCAGAGTTTATTACAGCAGCTCCCATGGTCACCAGCCCCACCAGGTGAACTGTCCTTTTCCCTTGGCAGCAGCTGCTACAGCTCCAGTTGCTCCAGTGAGGGACTAGCTGACTGGGAATGGCCATGGGTGCATTTCCTTACTCTTCTGTCCCCAGTTATCAACTCCAGGTGCTACTTCAGTGTCTCATTACTTAAACATGTAGCTTAGACTGCTTGTTCCATTCACTTTGGGGACAACCTATTTTCACAGGGTATGCTAAGCCTTTTGGCTGCTTTGTCCCTTCCCTGGGCAAGGGGCCTTGGGTGCTGGGTTCCCATATCCCATCTCACAGGGGTGGTCCCTCTCGCAGGGTCTGTCCCTAGCAGAGCTGCAGGAACCTCTGCCAGCCCTTCCAGTGTTGCTCTAACAGTGACATGCAGTGGTGGCACACTGCAATGGAGGCTGGAGGTACCCTGTGCACAGCACCAGCTCCTGCTACCAGTTACATAGAGCACCTAGCAGGTTTCTGCAGCCATATCTTCATTCTATTTTTATTTTACTATTCTCTTTTTTATTTTACATCTCAATAATGAATTCTGCTCTTGCTTTGTAGAGCACTGATTTCTTCAAGTCCTTTTTGTTACATGCATGCATGCACACATCCAGACCTACGACATCATTTTTTGAAGAGATATGGCTAAGCACCAATACCCCATGCCCCACACAGCCCCCACCATCTCCCATCTCTGGGGGTCTTGACACCCACCCATGACCGATTCACATGAAATAAAGGCAGCTGCTTTTCTCTCTGTGCCTCAGCACATACTTCTGCACTGCTTACCTGCTGCTGCTTCCAGATCAAGTAGCTAATGTCTAAGTAGTCCCATTTAAACCCACAATCAAATTACGGGAACAAAATTAGAAGCCAGACTGGAGCCACTTTAAAATTTGCCCTTTATTTAATAATTCTGTCGTAGCTATTTTTCCTCTTATCACCATTTATTCTCATTCTGAGGCCAGTTTGTAATAACAGAGGGGTTCATTTGCGCTCCTCATCTTCTTTCCAAAGTCTAGTCTTTCTGTGTGGATTTCATCTCTGCCTTGTGAAAAGACAACAGGATAAATAAAACAATGATGCAGTACTAAAGGTCTAGGTTAATGAGATCACACCACACTCATCCCTTGCACAACTCTCCCTTTCTCATATAAAAACGGTGAATTACATAGATAAAATTCCTATTTCACCCCCGGCCATACCTGTAGGTATCAGGTGTAGAAGAAGAAACTACAGTGCAGCTTTTTCCTTCAAGGCAAAGCCTGGAAGAAGCAAGAGCCTGGAGGAGGCACTGGGGCAGCTTGGGAGTGCTATTTCCCCTCTAGTGAGGTCTGTGCAGAACTGATGGAAGAAATGAGGGGAGAGCCTCCTTGTTACCTCCCTGCTGCTACTGTCCCTCCCCATAGCCAACTGCAGGTGTGGACATATCGAGGTGGTGAGGATGCTGGCCCCAGCCAGGATTTGGCTTGCACTGAAGGAGCCAGGGGAAATACTTTCTTAATCATTTAATATAATTACAGAATCACACACTGGTTTGAGTTGGAAGGGATCTTAAAGCTCACCCAGTTCCAACCCCCTGCCATGGGCAAGGACACCTTCCACTAGACCAGGCTGCTCCAAGTCCTGTCCAATCTGGCCTTGAAAACTGCCAGGGATGGGGCAGCCACAGCTTCTCTGGGCAACCTGTGCCAGTGCCTCACCACCCTCACAGGGAATTTCTTCCTTATATCTAATCTAAATCTACTTCCTTTACCCTGAGAAGGGTCAGGGGAGACCTTATAAAAGTTTTCCAGTACCTAAAGGGACCCTACAAGAAAGCTGGAGAGGGCCTTTTTGCAAGGCCATGTAGTGACAGGACAAGGTGGAGTGGCTTTAAACTGAAAGAGGGTAGATTTGGATAAGATATTAAGAAAAATTAGGCACAAAGGCTTCATCCTGCAGCTTAGGCAGCTGGATGCAGGAACTGTGTCAGGGGTGCATGGCAAGCAGAGCTGATTGCACAGTGCTCAGGCCCTGCAAGCTTGGAAACAAGCCACAGCCAATGGCTAGATGGGGCTCACCATCCCACCGCTCTCAGGAACCATCATGTGCTGTTCCTTCACCTCCATGCACATCCCTGCTACAGGAGTCTTTGTTGCACCACACGCCCTCACTAAGCAGAGTGTTTGCAGGTTATTTTCCTTAACCCTGCATTCGTCAAAGCATCTATGGGGGCATTCATGGAGCAAAACCATTATCCAGCACGTGGTCAGACACAGGGGTTCAGCATTCAGCGGGACAAGCTGGGGAAGATCAATGCCATTTCTGGCAGGAGCAGAGGAGAACATGAACCTCAGATAAACGTGAGCAATAATCCTCTTTTCAGAGGGGTGCTCTAGCTGGGCAATTTGCACCCACTGGGCTGTTTAAGCCCTCGTGTCAGGTTTGGGCACTGAGTGAATGCAAATATCTTTAAATAAAGTCAAAGCAGAAGGCTGCTGGGTATCAAGCAAGCATTTAAACATCACAAAGCTCCAAACGATGTGACAGCGTCACTTGGCTCCACATACAGCTCCAGTCATTTACACATCAAGCAGGTGAATTCAAGAGTACAGAAACAGACCTGTAAATATATGGAGATTCTGCTTTTGCAGTAGTTCATTTTCAAAGTATATCTACTTCATAATGTACATTTGGGGTCACGCTCCACCGCACAGCCTTCGCCTTGCTTTCCAAAACCAGCTGTTTCAGCTTTCTAGCTTTCCTCTGCAAGTGAGGAAAAGACAAGTTACCTAACTTCCAGCGTTGACACCCCTTTCATCTTGCTAATTACTATTGTAAACTATGTACATATCCCATAATGTCTACATTTCAGCGCAGCATGTTCTTGCTACTTGTGTTTCTTAAGTTATATGTGAAAAATACTTCCATGTTTTCTATTTCTACATTCTACTGCCCGCATACAAATCTTAAGGTAGGATATTCCTGTGACCAAAATGCAACGAGGCAGACTGGAATAGAGCCCCTTGTAAAGGATGAATTTGTGACCTTTAGTGACAAGTCTTATTGTACATCTTCATTTTTCATCTTACCTTGGGCAGTCCAGTGTCCCCCCTCCCTCACACTTCACCATCTGCTCATTTTTGACTTGTAAGAATACTGTTTCTTATGATTTCTTAAGCGCTGCAGGAGACAGCCATTCTTTAAATGCATCCTATCCAAGTACCAGTCTGAGGCAACGGTGTCCAGCTTGTGAAATAGGACTTGCATTCAGAGGACAAGCTTTAGTTGAAGTAGGAATACCAGAACTTTACAGTGCCCCACATACTGTACATCCAAGCTCTCCAACCACATTTCCCTCTAGTTGGTGCTGCAGCCATCCTCCTTACATTGGTAAGCCATGTTATCCTGTGGCAGCCTTAGCTAGCCCAAATAAAACTGAAAAGAAGGGAGCTCAGAAATGGAAATGCTAGCTTGCTGCCTAGTTCCAGCACCTAAAGAGAAAGGTGTAGTTGAGACAACGATTCAGGGTGTTAGGGAGGCAATGAGGAATTAATTATATAAGAAGATATTTCAGGTTAGCATTTAACAGCACTTATCCAGTTGCTGGCTGCCTGGGGCTTTGTTGTCTCCATGCTCCTTCGGCAGCAGCCTACTTCTGCTCCAGCCCAAACTTCACACTTACCCCAGGCACATCAACCAGGTTCTTCTCCCTCCTTGTTTGCCAGTCCTATCTCTCTATGCCCTTAACATCTCGAACCATCCCCTTATCCTCATCCAGAGCTAAACCAGCTCTTGAAGCAAACCATCACAGCCCATCCCATGCTCTTCAGCTGAATTATTTCAGCTGCCTCTTTCCCTTCTAGCTTTTTCTGTTCCTTGTGGTATATGCTATCACTCCAGTTACGTGCCTCTGCTCTGCACAGTGGTCCATCCATCACCTGTCTGAAAACATGAAGTCTCCATCTACTGGCACCAATATCAGAAAGCAGTTACAGCATACACCTGTGTTCTGATATGATCTTTCTAGTCCCACTATAATGTACCCCTCTCCTGCTATCTTTAGTGACTTGCCCTTTGCCAACTTTCATTTGTTTTTTCTACAAAATAAATCCCTGGATGAAGGCTTCTGGCAACCTGGGTTTGCTGTCATGCTTAAACATCACAGGATGGGCTGATGGTGAACTGGCCAACGTTAAGAGAACCTGACAAAATGACAGATACATGTAGCAGTCACAAGAAGTTACCCATTTAAATTAGCAATAGCCATAGGCTTCTGAAGGCTCACATAATAATAAATGCTAGCCAAACAGGCATTTCTGAATATATCTGCCCCTACACTCATTCCAGATGTTTTTATTGTACTGAATCTTGTATACAAAAAGCTGAATAACTGTGATCTGGAAGGGCTGGGAATTTGAGGAACCACAACAGACACAGAGAGCATTGCACACAGGGACCATAGTACCAGTTCAGCACAAACAGATGTAGAAATCTTAAAAAGATGAGATTTCAAAAGAAATGCCAGCACTGGTTTAATCCAAGTGAAACCAGATGACGACATTTCTTCAGTTCGGACCCACTTAGCCAATCTTGACGCCTACGAATTCACATTCTCCATTTCTCAATCAGATACAAATGGGGACTTTCTTGTGATGGTTGTGAATGTTTTATTATAGTCTTATCAATAAATTACTTCTCTGAAAAATCAGTTTTTCAGAACTAAAATCTAATCTGGCAGGGATCAGTAAATAACAAGATGAACTCAGCCATGCAAACAAAATATTACTAAGTTACTTTAGCATGCCCTGAAGACTTACACAGTTCATCTTGGCTTTTTATTAATATTTTGGATTATTTTTGTTATGCCCCAGTCTCTGGTACACAGCTGCCTTCACTCTGATGCTAGAACAGGATCTTTGGGTGCCCTTATGCTTGTGATCTTTGTCTTACTTTACAGCAGTGTAATAAAAATAGCACCAGTGTACAGTGCTCACTACCGTCTACACAACTGGTCATTGCACTGACACAAAACTTCAGAGAAACTGAGTTTATTCCTAGACAGTGATTGCTCCCAAAAGGTCTAGCTCCCAAGCTGCACCATTTGCTTTCTCTTCAGTACCTCTTGTAATGTTTGTTAAAGTAACTTTATTGGGTTATGTTGCACATAATAGGATATTCAGAATTCCATCTTGACCTTTGCAGCAGTATCTAATACTGCCTGGAAGATAATCAACAAACATTTTCTTTGTATATACAATCAGCATTCTGAGCTTGCACCTACTTGTTAACAAATGCTTACCAGTTTCAATTACATACTTGAAAATCTAAAAACATTAAGACATCTGGAAGGAAGCATTACTGTATTTTTAGTGTATTTTGGATGGTTTAGCTCAACTTAGTAATTACTTTTGATTTCCAGGACTTCATTACACACAACTTTTACAAAAGCATCATGTTTTAACATTAATTGAGGGCAACATTAAGGATTTTTTTTTTTTACTGTGCAAAACTTAAGCAATAAATCTTATTAGTACAATGGGCTGAAAAAGGAAGGGATATGTAAAACAATATTCACATTCAGTGTACAATTTTTACCCTTGCTTCCATCTTTTGATACGGAATCTAGAATTCCCATCAGTAAGTGCTACCTAAAAATACCAATAGTTTGTTTCACCTTTTGTTATTTGGAGGAGATTCAGAGTATTCTTCTGAATTAGGTTTTTATACACAGTTAAAACAGCTCTTTAAGTTGATAAATACAAATTAAGACACTGAAAAGGGTGAAAAAACACATACTGAAGGCATACACCTAAATGGCGATAATTTATAGCTTGTATTAAAAAATATCATTGATATTCTGATCTTCCATTTTGAACTCAAGATTTTAGCAAATAACCCAACATTTTGTTTAAAAATTCTGGTGTCTGCTAATTGAAAACATAATTTAA
This sequence comes from Psittacus erithacus, assembly GCA_009867235.2. Taxonomy (NCBI): domain Eukaryota; kingdom Metazoa; phylum Chordata; class Aves; order Psittaciformes; family Psittacidae; genus Psittacus; species Psittacus erithacus. Next base: position 30,113 of record WYDI02037917.1, on the reverse strand, counting down.
TTAAATAATTAATTTTAATTAAAATCTTTAGCTTGTCAGGTATTAAGTGCTACCAGTCAAGGCAGTCACAAAGACTGTCTGATGTTTACATAGCAACATATGGATGAATATCTCCTTCAGAAATATTGCATTTGGCTGGGAACATAATCAGAGTATATTCTGAATATTTTAGGTATCTTTGCCTTCCAAGTCATAAATATGTGCAATAATTCATTACATTGAAAGAAAAAAAATGCACAGAGTTCCACTCAAGCTTTAAGACAGTGCAATTATTAATTCAAATTCTTTACGTATAAAAGTATCAAGGACTTTTCAGTAGTCAATTTAATATTCAAAAGCAGATCAATAGCTTTATGTAAACTTGTTAAAAAACAAACCACCACATAATTTGGCTTTAAAGTGACAAAGTATTTTGCTTAATATAATTTACTAATCATGTGAAGAACTAACATCAAACTACAGGTTCAAAAAGATGCAGAGACTGGATTATCTCTGATACTGAAATACTCAATTAAAATAGATAATTAAATAATCTCCTAAACACGTAACTATAATCTGTTACAGTGTTATATTGTTCATTCCAGTTATAATCCTTCCTATAGGAGGTTGCATGTTAACTAAAATACACTAACCTATTGTAGTTCCCAATTAGAGAACATCAATATTCTCCCTCTGCTTCTCCTCTGCTCCAAATTTACTAAAAAGTAGACTAGGTTTTCTACCTAAAGAAAAAGGGAATTCTGCTCACTATCCAGATGGCCTTCCTCTAGCTCTAATCAAAATCTTGTCAACTTATCTACAATTGCTAGGCTCAGGCTAGTAACAAATCTTGCAGTAAAGTGTTAAAAATAGTTGGAGAAACTAACAAGCCATCTTCTGTTTTAAATCACTGAAATCTATATATAAAAATATTTAGGGAAGCATGAGTGCTGGTGACATCATTGACTCTTACAAACTGAGCCTTCTGTGAAAGCTGCACAGATGGAAAAGATGCTTCAAGATAAATGGAAATAAAATCCAACAGAAGAAAAAATTCCTAATGCTGAGCCCCAATTCCTTACAAACTAACACACTTATTTCAGTGACAGACACTGCTCATTATTTTGGCCCTATCCTCCCAAAATCAGCTTCATAAGCTGTTATCGCTCCAATAATAATAAAAAAGAAACAACCCACCCTCTTAAAATATGGTATATGGAGTTCTGGATTCCAAAAATAGGATATATAAGCAATTTCATATTCTTGCTGTGAAACATCAACTAAAAACTACGAATATTTATAGAGAAACCAAACTGCATTTTATACTTTGCATCTATATTGACACAGTTCTCTGTGTCAGTGGAGAATTCAGCATTTTTAGAGGTCAATTCAACTGAATTTTGAAGAAAATTACAGTTTAAAAGTTACATGTAATTTCATATATGACAGGCCAATAATCTAAAGATCAATCCCAAACAAAGCTGCACAAAGTTTGCTTCTAATCTCCCCATCTCCCTCCCCCCCACAAGGCACTCAGTGGTTTAAGTGTGCAAATGGCTTCTTAGAAGAAACAGTGTGCAGAGTCTGTTCCATTAGCTCCATGTCCTTTAGTGATTTCCTAGAAAGTATTGTTATCAAATGTTATCTATGGCATGACTTTCTAAAGAACAGGAGACAGTCAGTCCACAGAATCACAGATATCTTTCACTTTCTGATTGAAGTCTTCAGGTTGATCAGCATACACGTAATGACCTGCACCAAGGATAGCCTAGAGGATAAAGGTGAAGAAACAGGTCAAATTCACAAGAATGGAATATGGAAATAAATAAATACTGGCATATGTGAAAAGCCTGCCTTTTACACATTACCTACTTGATATGGTATTGCTTAAAAACATAAATGCCACAACTGGTACCAATTCCTGCACCCACCCTGTGTTAATGCAGTTAGCACAACTGCTGCCACGAGGTGGTATTATACATCCTAAAAAGGACTGTAAACATAAGGAAAAAGCTTTTCAAGTTCTGTTGAAGGAACTTTCCTGCACAGGAAGAGAGGGTAAAACTACTGCTTATTCAACTGCACACCACACCCTGTTGAAAAAAAGGAACACTATTCAACGAGCCACTGCAAAACAAACCCAGGAGAACATGCTTTTCATATTAAACTATTCATCTTCACCCCTTTTACTCTGCACTCAAAGAGTTCTGATAGGCTGCTCTCTGGTTTTGTGTTCGCAGTAGAGCATCAAATCATTTGTATTCTCTTACTATAAAAATGATATGGAAGAAACCAAAAAAGGGACTACTAGGAAAAATTAAGAACTCAGAAGCTTAAATTGCTGGGGATCTTCTAGATATGTGGAAGCAGATTTCAGCCCTCTGAATTAACAACTACTATGCTATATATAGGGACAAGTAAAATCCAAATGATGCCATATGGGGGAGGAAAACCTCATATTTGTGACCTGAATTATTTCATGGCAACCATGTCAAGGTTAAAGGCTTAAGTAACCACACACAAGGGCATTTTGCTATTTCTATCATTTACCATTCTTTGCCAAAACTGGTATGAAACAAGCCTTCACCACAACATACAGCAAAAGGCTTCACCTGTTTTGTTTCTATTTTATATTCAGTCCAAGTATTTGTATTTAAATCTACTTTTCCCCTCCCTCCATTAAAACACTCCCTCTTAAGTCTCTAACTGAAGCCCATAGAAGTATAGCTAGGTTACTGTGTTAAAAGCACACATAAACTCAAAAACCCTAAAAATTAATTAGAAATAAACACACATAATAAACCCCCAGAATCTGTGCATTGTACCAGGGATGGTACTGCTAGTACCTCAGTCTCATGAGAATCCTATTCCTCCTACAGAATTTCTACCATTACAATTTACCTTTTAGAATCTGAATTTTAACCTGGAATACAATGTAGTTTTCCACAGTCCCTTCTAAAAACCACTTACCAGAGTGGAAAAATCTGCCTGAATGGTACATGGTTTTCCTAGAAAAAGTCACTCCTTTACAGTGACTTTTGTTACAACTTTCTCTCTGGTTAAGCAGTTAAGAGACTTTCGGTTTGGATGTCAACAATTGTGCTCTTTAACATGTGTATATAGCTCAATAATGCTGTATCAAGGATATAAAATTTTATTTGAATGATTTGTTGTAGTATACTATCAACATCATATGATGTACATTTCTGTCCAGGTAGATCTAGACATCAGTAAGAAGACAACTGGGGTATTCAAACATTTTATCACCTCATAGGGCAATGTTCCTAAGGCATATTCAATTACCACGCCTGACTGATGTGACGTGTGAAGAACACTTCTAGATGCATTTTTTTTTATAGAAATCAACAAAAAATGCACTGTGCGCATTCTCATAGCTGCAAGTACACACATTTTAAATGATAATGCCATACCTCTAAACAAGAATGTATTAGCTAAGAAGACAACATTAAGGATTTTTTTTATGACTTAAAGGAACACAGTCACAAGAACCTAAGCACCAGGTACAAATCACTCTCTGAGCAGAGAAACAAAAGCACTATACAGGCAGATTAGAACACTTTCTGAGATCCTCCTCACTATGTCATGCATATATGCAGATATTAGGACTGCTGTGGTTTCAAACACAGACAAGCCCCCAGATACTTACCAGTGACCACAAAAATTACTTGTATTAGCACACTGTAGAGCAAAATATTTTATATAGAGCAGAAAAATTACCTTGCTCAAAGATCTAATTTAGCTTCTACTAGTATAATAAGTTCCCTTCTTACTGTGGGAACTCTATACTCTTCTGTCTAGGTTTTCTCTGATCTAACACTTGTTTTCTTTTTCTTTCTGTACAGAAAACAGAAGTTATTACCCCAGGCTTTAAATCAAAGGGCCAGCATTTCCACAGCTGCTATAAAACCACAAAGATAATCGATTTAAAGGATCCACACAACAAAAAACAACTGCTTTAAAAATCAACTTACTATTGTCTTCACATATGAATTTGGTCTCAGAGACTGGATAGTGCTGCCAGAATTGCCATCTATACATGAACGTGCTCCATAGACCACAGTGATAGGAATGTCTTGATCCATTTGTGGAATCCGTTGCAGCATTGGCCTTTTTGCCCATCCGTAAGGGATCGTCATGTTCTTGAAAGCTGTTTCACCACTTCAAGGCATTCAAAAGGGTAAAACCAATTAAATTTCCATTGGATATGCCTTTTCTCTGCTTTTTGTTAACACAGAGTGCAACAGTACATGAGGCTGGGAATTTTTACTATTAAGAAATACACATTGTCAAAGTTTGCATGTAATTTTCAACAGAAGGCCCCTATGTTTTTACAGTAACTGATAACACCTAAAAGAATGAAAGTCCTTGTTTTTTTAAGTTGTTTTTTTTTTTTTTAAGAAATTCCTCACAAGTTAAACAACTGTTAACATTTTTTAATTCAAAACGAGTGCCCAAACTCTCAGAACTAACACACAGGTAGCCTCAAGAAATACAGAATTAGATTAACTTTTACACTTACCAGTTTCTGCAATCCAGAAAAAGTGCATTGCTATTTTTCTCTTCAATTAATACAGTGTTACAGTTTCAAGAAAAAAACAGCATGCACACAGTTGCTGTGGCCATTGGAGGGAGTACCAGGCACTCTGTAAATGAAAGACAGACTTCAAAACATACACTAAGAAACTCATACTCACCTGGGTGTCTGTACATTGCAGTGATAGATATATTCAGCAACAGTGTTATCATCAAACATCGATGAATACTTTCGTTTGAAATCTGGCCTTAAGCGCTGAACAAGGCTTAATCCTGTTAAATCAGAAAACATTAGTAGGAATTAGTATAGACAACTTCATCAGATTGCCAACTTTTCATTACAACCCTTCAAGCTCATTTTCCCTTGAAACTCAAGACTAAGGATGATGACTTCTAAACCTATGTTTTGTTTCACCACTTGCATGTCTTAGGAAAACATGAAGGCATTGCAGCCGACAGGAATAAAACATCAATACTCTTAAGGATTTTATGCCACACCAGATGAAGGGCAATTCAATCCCACTGAACATATACAGGGAATGTTTGAGAACAGTCATTGCAGCAATACAAGAAACATGCAAAGGGGACCAGCAAAAGAGCTAAGCAGAGTATCCTTTTGCCACCAGTTTATTCTCACATGATACTAATACTGTCTTTCTCCTTGTTCTGGGAGGAGAACTAGGAGGGCCAAAAGCACCCCACTTTTCAGAACCAGAAGCCACTGCTGAAAAGCTGGGCTGTTTTAATTCTTTAGTGAGCCTGTGCTCTCCTTTTACAGAACAGTCTTATTTTGAAGCTAGCTCCTGTAACTAATGTTTAGTTGAAAGAACAGAAGTCTATGCTGAAAAACAGGTGTAGAAATCTTGACATTAGTGTAAGACACAAGAACTGGTATAAATCAAGAGATTTAACCTAGGAAAGCCATTATCCCCATGGTCTCTTAAGAGCCAAATTAGAGAAGTAGGTCCTTTAAGGGCCAGCTCAGGCTTTCTGAAGTTAACCTCCTATTCTGAATCACTTCTTTAAGGAAGAAGCCTCTCCTATTTGACCAGATGGATCTTCAGGACAAGCAACTCATCACAAGCCTAATCTTAACCTAAGAATATTATTTATCCCTGAAGAGATGGGCTCACATCTTACCACTTGGGTTTATCAACTGAAAATAGAATTATAGAATGATTTGGATTGGAAGGTAACTTAAAGGCCATCTAGTTCCAACCTCCCTGCCATGGTCAGGGACACCAGGCACTGGAAGGCTGCTCTAAGGTCCTCCCAGAGCCTTCTCTTCTTCAGGTGAACAAGCCTAACTCTCTCAGCCTGTCTCCATAGGAGAGGTGCTCCAGTCCTCTGAGCATCTTCCTTCCAGCCCGCCTCTGGACTCGCTCCAACAGCTCCATGTACCTCTTGTGCTGGAGTCCCCAGAGCTGACATAGGACTGCAGGCTGGGTCCCAGGAGAGTGGAGTAAAGAGGAAGATTCCCTCCCTCAACCTGCTGGACACACTTCTTGTGATGCAGCTCAGGACATGGCTGGTTTTCTGGGCTGTGAGCACACACTGCTAGGTTGCGTTGAGCTTCTCATCAATCAACACCTCTAAGTCTTTCTCCTCAGGGCTGCTCTGAATGAGTTCTCTGCCCAGCCTGTATCTGTGCTTAGGATTGCCCCAACCCAGGTGTAGGACCTTGCATTTGGCCTTGTTGAACTGTACAAGGTTGGCGTTAGTCCACCTCTCATGCCTGTCAAGGTTCTTCTGGATGGCATCCCTTCCCTCCAGTTTGTCAACCACACCACACAGCTTGGAGGCACTGTCAGACTTGCTGAGGGTGCATCAATCCCACTGTCCATGTCACCAACAATGATGTTGAACAGCGCTGGTCCCAATATTAACCCCTTGGACACTGAGCTGCTGACCACAACTCTCTGCAACCATCAGCCAATTCCTTATCCACTTAGTGGTGAAATCCATGACTCCAGTTTAGAGACAAGGATGTCTCTAAACGGTGAGGCAGGTGTCAAATGCCTTGTACAAGTCCAGGCAGATAATGTCAGTGGCTCTTCCTTTATCCACCAATGCTGTAACCCCATTGTAGAAGGATGCACAATTTGCCCTTCGTGAAGCCATGTTGGCTGTCATCAGTCATCTCCTTGCTGCCCATGAGCCTTGGCATAGTTTCCAAGATTTACTCCATGACCTTGCTGGGCACAGGGGTGAGACTGGCCTGTAGTTCCCCAGTCTTCTTTTCTCACCTTTTAAAAATGGGGGTCATATTTCCTCTTTTCCAGTCAGTAGGAACTTCACGCTGTTGTTAATCTGTGCAATTATGGTGATGACACTTCTTCTCACCTGTCCCTGGCCAAAGGCCTGGTACTATTTATGTAGACCTTGTCAAAGTGATCTATGCTTTTGTAACCTTGAGATTAGACTGTTGCAACACACCATTATATATGCTTTAAATCCATTTAGAAAACTAATACAGTGCAAGAGAAAATAATTCCCTTACGAAACAGTGATAAAAGTCCTGAAGCAATGAAGATTTTGCAAACATTCTGCAATTTGTTCTGTTGCTTTTATTTTCTCTATAGAAAGTTAAATTGCAGGACTTCTGTCTTTTTCTATTTGTTGTTTAGTTTTGGGGTTTTTTTGAACACAAACAATACAGCTGGATTGGACTAAGAGTACTTGGAAGAAAGAGACTAATCCTATGTCTTTCGCTGCCATGAGTATAAAGGTCACAGCTTCCCCATTTCCAGTAACCATGGGACTGAAAGTTACCAAACTTTAGAATTCACTTTGCATTTTGGTAAGAAGTGTTTTGCCTGTGGGTTCAATCACAAAACCATTCTCCTTCCGTGAGAATTCACAGGGGAGAACGAAACAAGGAGTCAAGACACCTTGGAACAAATTCTGGAATGAAATCACACTTAGTTATTCTTGTAATGTTTACTGAAAACACTGTCAATTGTGAGGTTGATGTTTTATATAGTGACTATGGAAATGCTAAAAGAAATACTAACACTGAAGACTCTTGAGTTCCACAAGAGGAGTGCAGTCACAGTGACGTTACTGTTGTCCTGAGGAATTTTCACGCATCCAGCTCTAGGAATAGAATTCATAAATCCAACCTAAGCACCAAAGCCTCTCTACTGTGAGCCTCATGGGTGACTCTTCCAGTGAAGTGAAGGAAAATATGTAAATAAATTCACTGGAAACCACTCAAAGAGAAAGATCTCCTTGGATTCAGTCTCTCTCCAAGGTTTAAGTATCTGCCTGAGGGTCTGATTAAATATCCATGTGATACCATTGTGATATCCCAAAGAACCTAGCTCTCATTTAAGTGACTAACTCATACTTCTGAACAACAGCAACTGGCTTTATAGCAACGATCAGACAGCCACACCTGCCCAGAAGCTTAAGCACATGTGCAAGCAGAAGAAAACCTGGGTTTGGTTCAGTGGCGTTCATCAGTTTGGGTTTGATGCCTACCTGGCAGCAGTGTTTAAACTTACCCTTCTCTAAGAACTATGCTTCATTTGTTAAGAATTGCATATTAAGTTGATGATGGAAAACTTTTTTTAACACATGGAGTGAGAAACAGGTGAAAAACTTTGAGAAACATTGCCCCCCACATCAACCTATAAGCGAGGTTAGGTTGCGGATACCTTGCCAAGATGGGGTCTGTTTCTGCAGCACAGTTTTAGCTGCATTTGCTTGCTAAGGGAGACAACTTCAGCTTTGAACTCTTCCACATGGATTGATCTATACACACATTTTTTTATTGGATAAAAGACATCACATCAGTGCATTTCACTACTATGCTTCAGGTTATTTTAGCATTTTACTTTAAAAAAAAATGGTTTGTACGAAACATGCTGCTTGTCTAAAAAGCTGATTTTGTCACACTCCCCAAAACAATCAAACAGATCAGCATATTAAAATATGTATTCTATAGAAAGAGATTTAGGACACAGATGTGGTTTAAAAGTAAACAAAGTCTAGAAATGTGACTAGTTTATCTTCAGACTGAATACTAAAAATGATGAAGAGGCAAGTTAATTGTCACGTGTGAGGGGTCTAAAGGGTATCTTTTTCCAAGCCTCTCTAGCAGATACCCCTGTAGTACAGGGAATAATAGATAATCTCCCCATCAAATGTGATGACTTTAAGATTTGATCATACCCTTTTCCTCACATAAACTAGAACAGCAGTCATTGGCTTCTTCTACCTAGTCCTAGTATTAGGATATACAGCTTAGCTAACACCTCTTCACTGCTGTTAAAGAAAAGTAAAAATATGCAGACTAGACTGCTAACAGTAATGCTGGACACCAATTAGTCCCACAAAATTTTTTAAGAGATTGAATAACAAGAAAATGGCTAAAGGAAAGAACGCAGTTTCAATTTAACTTCTTTAAACTCAGGCCAAAGACAAATGAGTTTACGAAAGACTGACAACATTACCCAAATCTGGAAATCCTGTTTGTCCAGCAAACTGCAGTTGGAAGGGAAACTAAATTGGCTGTGACTGGAAGCAACCAGAAAAACAACCTTTTCACATTCGTGTCTCTTTGTCAGGCTTTCCCAATAGATGCCCACATGATCCGTCTCACTATAACTGCAGTCTAGAATAATATATTGCAGCTTGCTATAAACTACCACACTAGTATTTCTAATAGAAAGAACTCTTGTCCTACAGTTCATCTTTTCTCAACCCCTCTCACTTTCTCCTCCAGCTTTTTTTCATATGGGCTTGCAACAAAGCTTATCTTCATGTGGTATCTGTCCCATGTTTATGTTTAACGAAAACAAAAATCGTATTTTAAGAGTAGCTAAAACTCACCAAAGGGTCCTGCTATCCTCAGCCCAGCTAATGGATTAAATGGACTCAATATAGCTCCTAGTGCTTTGATCCAGATTGGAATTGGTCTCTCATGTTCAGCATTGTCAGGCCTCTCTGGAAAACCCCATGGCTCCACTAAGATAAGATGTTTGACCCTGTTGGCAGAAAAAGTTCAAAGGTTTAGAGTACATTATTTTTCTTCAACTGAGTACAACAAAAATGTATTATCTGTGGACTTTGCAACCTTAGTCAATTCTATCATAGTGGCTTATTACCAATGTTCCTGATTCATCAGTGGTTTTGCTTTCAGTTAATAATTAGAGTGACTGAAATGTAACTAATCATACGTAAGAACACCAGAAACTTAGCAGCTCATGTCACAGAGAGAAATTCAGTATTCAATGGATACCAACTGTCACGCACATTTGAGAAAAAGGCCAGTCTTGTTTCTGCTTTTAAAAATCACCTGATCTATATGCTCAGTCAATATTACTTGCAGGAGCAGTTTAAATTGGGAAGAAAGAAGATAACTGCATCCATTTCATTTAAGTAAACTTGCTAAGTGTCTTTCTTTTGTAAGCCATGTAAGATCTTTGTTCTAAGAAGTAAGGTAATTTATCTGAAAAATCATCTTATCAAAATAAAATTTGAACTGAGAGAGGGAGAGCAAAATTAGATGTTTTCTAAGTTTACTGATTTTGGGTCATTAAAGAAATGTCAGAGAACCGATTTATAAAATTATCACTCAAAGGAATCTCACTACAGAGAGCATAATAGGAGTCTCCAAGCACACACAACTATGAATGCAAGTCCCCCTCAAGCAAAACTTCTATTTTACCTTGATAGATTAGAATAGTCTGTTTAATCCCATAATAACACCTACTGTCCTAGATACTGCTGATTTCTGAAAAAGTGACTCTTAGCTAGAGTTTAGCACATTTAAGGTGATTTTCCATGCAAGCTTCATCATGTTTACTTTCTTCTTCATGACTTCTTCCTCTGTCAAAACCATGAGATTAGATATTTACTACAGCAGAGCTCTTAGTGCCTGAAATTATGTCGGAAGTGATTCCAAAGGCTATTTCTGGACTATAATCAGCTGAGAAACCAAAAATCTGTGCTTGAAATAAGGGGTTGAAAAGGATTAACCTCTCAAAGATGCTTCTTGGTTGTCAGCTCAGACACTAGCATATCTGCACACAGCAGCAAACACCAGTGGTTAAGAGAGGACAGGGTAGAATTTAACTATAAAACCAACACGGATATATATATATATAGTATATATATTTAACTATAAACCCAAACAATTTAACTATAAAACCAAGTTAGAGGCTAAGGAGAGCAGCACTGAGGAGCCATTCAGGAAAGCCACATAGTCCGTGCACAAACTACAGCATTAAACATAACATAGCAAACACATGAATAAAATAGAGCAAGCTTCCCCCCTCCCCCCGCCCCCCACGTTTCCTTTCTTAATACTTCCCTTCGTATTTGGCATTTCCCGTTTTGGTAACCAAGCCTAACACATAACCCAGGATAACGGGAAGTTGACCATGAGAATAATTCCAAAAGTAATAGTCTGAAATTGAAGTATTTGAAAATCATGACACACCACCACCTGAGGATATTCTAAATGGGAATCTTTTTGGATTATTAACCTCAGATGTCCCACGAACAACTTGGTACAATATAGCAAATCAATGGATTATCTCAGCTGGGAGAAACAGATCTGCTTTCCTAACAATATGTATACAGAATCTCATAAGCCTCTAATGCATTGTTAGATAATCTGACTGAAAGCTGTTCTATATTTAACACTTGATTCAATGCTGCCTTAGGATCCTACCAGTCAGTTTTCTACTTTGATGGTATTTTAATTTCAGAGAAACATTAGTAATGGGAGAACACAATCTGAAATGCCCCTAAATTAATTAACCCCAACATAAGCACAGTGAGACATGAAAACAAAGTGTCACATTTGATTTAAATCAGCATAGGGCAGAAACACTATCCCATCCCACAGGGACAGAATAACACCATTTATAGGTACTTCAGAGAGAGGGCTAACAAACCCGGAAGTGGTTCCTGCAAGAAACTAACTACAGTTAACTGAACATTGGTTTATGCCCAAAAGGATAACAGGCTTACATCCCTAAAGCAGAGGACTGCATTTCTTCATTGCATTTCTGGATTTAGACACACACATACTTTAACCCATCATTTCCAGCCAAATGTACCAGCTGTCATCCACTTCGAAAGGAAGAGGTAAAGTGTTTTACCAAAAAATGATGTATAAATTTCTGTCAAAATCTCCAGTTGAGGAAAAAGAAATTGATGTGAATATTAAAGAATAAGATAGGTTTTTCATAATACAGAATCTGCCACACAATGTGGAAAGCTAAACATATTCACAGTTTTTCACAAGAGTCCACTACGTGTACCTAAACAAAAGCAATGTCCCTTTTTGATACTGCAGGACCTCAGTTCAGTTGGTGGGATCCCAGCTCACCAGGGGCTATATAACCAAACTGTATTAAAAAAAAAAAAAAAAAAAAAAAAAAGGAAAGGACAAATTACTAGTTTCAAGGGAAAAAATGGATTAGCTGTTGGCCACAGTATTGTGCAGAAAAAGCTGATGAAATATAATTACAAGACTGTTGCAGCTGGGTTGTTTTGCAAAGAAGAAATATGAAGTGGCATACAATCTAAATAAAACAGTCATTAAAATAATTTTTACATCATCATGCCAGGACCAGGCCAACTGCTAGCATATAGGCATAAATTACCTGGAGCAACTACTTTCAAAAGTTTCAATGTTATCCATAATATGGGAAGTTTGGCAGAAACTGGCCTATTTTCCCTTCACAGACCTATGTTTGATCAGAGATGTCACAAGCATTCACCCATAAATACAAACTTTGCTATTTCCCCTTATAACATAGCAAAGGGTTACTTAACACAACCAAAGAGGTACAGAGAAGTACTCAGGAAAGCATGTTTACCATATGTACTCATTTGTATTCACCTGGGAACAAAACACACAATAAATGTTTCAGGCTTAAAATGCACTATTAAGTTTCTTTAACTAAAGATAAAATTTACTAGAAGATAATCTATAAAGAGCCTGATGAAATCAAACCTGTGTTGAAATCACTAGTCAAATACAGAAAAGGAATTCCTTCATGCCCTTATTTTCACATACCTTGATGGGTATTTTAATGAGTAAGCAGCAGCCAGGAATCCACCAAGGTTGTGTCCAAGCAAGATAATTTTTTCTAACCCCACCTCCTTTCTCCATTCTTCTATGGATTCCACAAACTGATTTTCTGCTTCCTGAGCATCAGTGTTGAAGTGTGGTCTACTGCTCCGTCCAAATCCCAAGAGGTCGAAAGCATGAACGGTCCTGTTCTCACAGAGGTCTTCAAAATTGAGAGCCCATAGTCCAACACCTCCTCCAAACCCATGCAGGAGAACAAGTGGAGTTCTATGTGAGAGCTCCGGAGAGAACGACAGCGTCCATATTTTACTTCCATTCGATAGATACACATATCGTTTATCGTATGTGCTTGCAATACCTGAAGAAAGAGTAGGAAAAAATGATGTTGCTAGACGTCCCAAATAAAATACAAAGTACATACCATGGAAATCACTGTTTTAAATAGGAATGCTCTTTCAAAGGAGAGAGCCTACAAATATCTAAATAAGCGAACAATGAAAATCTAATTCTAAACCTGTTTATTTTACCACAGTGTAAAAACCATATTTAAAAACTTCTTTGATAGTACTTACTGTAAATTTATAGAAAAATCTAGATTTAAGATTTATATTTATATTTAAAAATGTATATTTATAAAACTTATTAAAAACTAAAGACTTACATTTCAGCATTTTGTCCTCAGCCTCTTTAAGGTGTTGCAGTGATGTGGGACACCAGGCAGGAAGCCAGCTGAATAACCATCCTAACCTACAGTAAGAATACATAATAAAAAATTCCTGAGCAAGCTGGTAGTTTTTTGCATCATGTGATGCTTTGCAGACATTTCTTCTGCTGTTCTTCGTAAAAGTACCCATTTGAATCACACGCCTTGCAGGACAAGAGTGCAGTGAGAGGGGGTTCACTTTCTCCTGACTTTTATAAGGTGGTGTCAGGCTCAGGGGCATTCTCCAAACAGCCTGCTGTTTTTCCACTGTGTGTTCCTTATCAGAGTGTACTTCATCTACCTCTGGCAGATCAGGATTCTTCTGAGAACCTGGAGATACGAGCCCTCACGCTGACCCGACAAGCCTGGCAGGATATACAACACAATTATAGGGGGTTTCCAGCCTCCTCTCAAGTTTCCTTGGAAGTCTGCCTGCATGTTACCTTACATGAACCTCCTATTTCCAGAAAAGCATTAAATAGCGCGCTCACCAGCCTAACCTCAACTTACCTGCAAGGTAAATTTAAAAGGTGAAAAATAAGCAGGTTTATTCTAGCAAAGCAAAAACCAAGGGTCTTCGTTACTAACTTAGAAACAAACTACCAGAGGAAAACAGCCCAGCAGTATCAATTCCCCCAACAGAAGCTGTTTTTCCAGCTGTCAGTTACTATCTTGGTAGCATTAGCTTGACCACGAGAGCAGGGGGAATGACTCTGCTAGCAGCATTGCCACCCTGACAGTGCCTCAAAGGACACAATCGTGTCCTTGGTGCTAATTTATCCCTTGTTTTCAAGACAGAAGCCCCTTTTTTCCCCTCTTGCCTGTTTTTTAAGTGGCTCAGACTACTAGTGCAAAGGCTGCTACTGCAGGACCTCAGACTATTCCTCACAGGGAAGAGTCATATAAGGTCACTAAATTCACTAAAGAACTTTCTTTCTTTAGCGCTTTTTTTCCGACATTGAAAGGCTTTTCAGTTAGTTGCAGTATTTTCAGGACTGAATACACTGTATTAGTTGTACACCAATTAATGTTAAATGACTATAAACTTGCTAATGTCCAAGTTTTTAGAGCACAAACAACACATCAAAAACAAATTACAGATCTGCCCACCAAGTTCCTTACCCAAAGGACCTTCTCCCCACATTTTTGGGGGCTGAGCTACTCCAGCTGCATAGCTACTGAAGTTTATGATACAACAAGGGAGGTTTTCCAGGGGTGCACAATGCAGTAACAAGCAGCACTGTTCAGATTCATAGAAACGTATTAGGGGATATCAAGACTGAGGATGACACATCCTCATGCAATCTAAGAATGAAGGAACTTGGCATCTTACAGAAATGGGCATCCAAGTGTTTTGCTTCCACATTAATCTCCACATTTAAAAGTAAGATTTTTAAGCAGTTAAAGCTGGCAGCAGCCAAAAGCAATTTCACCAACAAGTAACTGTGAAATCTGAGTTTAACAGTATCACTAGTTATGGCCAATGTTATAAATTACTCTGGTAAATTTTTAAACAACAGCTATGTCAACATCCTTCTGAGGTAAACTTTCTGCTAGTTGTATGCTTAATAAGGCATTTTCCTTCATAACTTTTGGGTTAGAAGCATAGAAGACAGTCACTATTTCATCTAAGACAAAACTATATGAAATATTTCTTCTTGGCAAAACCACTGATTTAGCAAAGAAACTTCTTTAAAAAAATGTAGAGCTGCAACTTGCCAGCAGAACAGCACACAATGAAATAAAAATAAAATCTACAGTTCAGTCCCGGAACTTTATTTCCAGGTTTTAGGGAGAGAACTGGATACTGAGGAAAAATATGCAGAAAATTGTATCAAAACAGGAAAGTTGGAACAGATGCCCATTCTTTCTTGTTAGTTATCAGTACTGTTTATAAATATTAAATCATCATGTATATATATACATATATATATAGCTTGACAGTCAGTAAGTTGAAATGCTTAAACTAAAAATTATGTTTGCAACTGAACCATTTGGTACTTGCTGAACTAAAAGTCAAGAAAGCTTTCTGTCAAAAAAATGGTCACTTTCTAGAAACCTATTTTATGAAAGAAAATGTTTAGTTCCCTCTATTCACGGCTTGACCGTTTTTTCCCTCCCCTCCTTCAAAAAATTATTTACCACAGTGTTTTCTACTTGTGGAGAACAACCAACTCTTTAATCTATTTGAGTCTTTTCTCTGACAGGTTTGGAAGACTTGAGTGTGGCTGTATCATTTCTTTTGTATATGTTTGCTAAACGTGACTTCTAAATGCACAGAAGAATGTCAAATGCTTACACGGCCTATCATTTTTATTTCTGTGATGTAAAGTTAAAACAGCTATGTAACGTCAAAAAGAAGCAATGGACTTTTCAAGACAGTATGCTCACCAGAAATGGAGATAACATATTGTATGAAAGAAAACTAAAGATTTCAGCAGTAGTTTCACACTGTAAGGGAGCTACCCACTGCAAGAAGAGGCAGACCCCATGCTGCCCTCATCACCCACCACTTCCCGGATACTTTGTTTCCATCTTTCTTTTTACATTAGAAATCTCAACAGTGGAATCTTGTATTTTGAGTGCTTAGCTGCTTGCTGTATCAGAAAGTGTGAAATAGATCTGGCAACTGACAGCCCAAATTTCTTTCATTTTTATACCTATTGCGCATGTGGCCATTACACATCAAATTACTAGTGGAATTTAACCTGTATATCTGTTTGTGGGCATGCAGTAACACAAACCAGTGCAAACATCCATGCTAAAATAAGCTATAATCAGTAGAGCAGAGCATGCCATAGAATGTTTCCTTGCATCTTCTCTATGGGGTCAGCTACACTTTTCCACACCCCCCTGAAGAAGTTTGGAATACTGGAGGCTGCTGACCTGCCAAGCGCTCAAAGAAGTCACTCTCTCTGCCAACAGACCTCAACACTTCATGTTACACGCCTGGGGTGGGAGACCAGAAGGTGAGAAAAAGCCCCAGAAACACCCACTGAATGCCTTGGATACGGAGAAAGTCAAGGCTATGGGTGTGAGGCTAGCAGTGAGGCCATCAATAACCTATGCTGGCAACCTACAGAGTAATAAATAATGAAAACAAAAGGGGCACAGGCACAGACGTCTGACAGTGTGGAGCTGTAACCACTACGTGCAGGGACCAAGCCACCAGCCAGGACCCAACATGTAGGC
Organism: Psittacus erithacus; assembly: GCA_009867235.2. Classification (NCBI taxonomy): domain Eukaryota; kingdom Metazoa; phylum Chordata; class Aves; order Psittaciformes; family Psittacidae; genus Psittacus; species Psittacus erithacus. Next base: position 13,632 of record WYDI02037917.1, on the reverse strand, counting down.
TGGCTGGGCCAAGTGGCCTGTTTCCCTGGGTCCAAGAATAAGAAAGGATAAAAATAAGTATTTATAAATCAGTATTTAAAAACAAATAATGATTACTATCTTTAGACAGCTAAGAAGTAAAGGACAACTGAATATCATGTAAAATGTAACTAAGGATAACACTGCTTTTCCTTAGCTGCCTCATTGTTAATTTGAATCAAGAACTTGCTGTAACAGCACAACTTAAATTGCCCAAGGGTAACTTTCAAAAGAACCAAGAATCAAGTAGAGGCAGGGACCTAGTGAACCTGACCCACCCATCCACCTCCACTAACTAGGTGAAAATGGATGAAGAATGTGGCAAATAGATAACTCAAAAACTATCATACTGCCGGCTAGATTAATTCTACGTATCTTGGTGAGAATTGGTAAAATATTAGACAACTGACAGCTCTGTAGTCTGTCACAAATTTGACATACTCCACAAAAACCTCATGAAAGCTTAGATAATAATGAAGAACTGAAAACATCCATTATAACACTGAGGTCTGCACTCAAACAGTGGAACGGTCTATCGATATGACCCAGCAGTGTGTGCTTGCAGCCCAGAAAGCCAACCATATGCTGGGCTACATCAAAACACAGGCTGCCCCGAGAACCCAGGGCTGCCCTATCCCTGGCAGTGTTCAAGGCCAGGCTGGACGGGACTTGGAGCAACCTTGTCTAGTGGAAGGTGTCCCTGCCCATGGCAGGGGGTTGGAATTGGATGAGCTTTAAAGTTCCTTCCAACACAAAACATTCTGTGATTCTATCTGGTATCTGGCTTGTTACGTGGATTTTAAAAATGAAACTTTACCATAAAAGAGGTTCAGCAGAAGTTGCTTATAACTCTATCTAGGAGATATAAATGTACATACATGGAACTCACTCTCTCACTTTTCAAGCTTACAATTCACATACATCAGAATTAATGAGTGCATGGCTTACAAGAGGTATTAAGTTTAAAGTCATTCAACAGAGGCATCTTCCCATGTACACCACTAGTGTAGAGCTAGCTGTAATAATCCATGGAAACATTTTGCTTGGCAAAAAAGCAAACCAAAATAACCTGTAAGCAACAAAACTCCCCTGAATCAGAGCATATGAAAGCAACCATCACCATTTGTTACATGATGATTTGTCCAGAATTGCTGACCCGCTGAGACAGGACATGCAGAGATCTTTCTGCAGTGCTGAGTATAAAACTGGCTTTTTACTAAGAATTTTGAAGTTAGTATGGTGATCAAAACTCCCAGTACAGGCCAAAAAACAGGTGTTGAAAAGAGCACCAATGACAGAAGTGTGGAGAATAGACGCTCTTGTCATGAAGATTATCTGGACTTACAATGACATCAGTAAGGAAGGCAGAGCTCAGGGTATACAACAATTACACAGTAACTCACAGAGGATTACAGGAATGTAATTGACTGTAGAAGCCACAGAGCTGTGTGTCTATTGCTGTCTTGCTCTCAGTAAACATATTTAATATTTTTAATTGAATTTTTGCAAACACTGTTGCAAACTACCAAGGTTTTAGCTAGAGAACAAGCTCCAAAACTTAAAAAGCTGAAACACTGTGTGAACTCACTTGTAAACCATTTCAAACTTTACCTTTTACCCTGAAATCTTGTTAGAATCAAGCTAACCTTTCAAGAACCTCAATCATCTCCCCTAATGACTCCCAGAAGTAATTCCAGCCATTTATAAAGAAGGGAAATAAAAATCAAATTGATGGAGAAAATTTGTTTTAGTATTTCTGCCCAGCACCAAGAGGAATAGCATTGTGATTTTCAGGGCCAGCCAGCTGGCATGGCAGTTATGAATGTCCATCAATTAGAGCTAGCATCAAATTAAGAGAATCTCTGCCCTATAACAGAAAAAAAAACCCACCAAGGATAAGCTAATATAAAGCCTTCTCATCTCCACTCTTGCTTCCACATAAAGTATTTTTGAAGTACTGTGTTAGCAAAGGATTTCAGAACTGCCAGTATGTTGAAATCTAAATATAGACATCGTAAGCCTTTCTAAGGTCACACATAACACAATCACATAAAAACACGTACCGAATTTACTTCAATGAAACTCGCCATATATTTAGGTGCTCTACTGAATTGTGGCTATAGTGCTCAGAATTTTATTAAAAAAAAAAACAACACCAAAAACCAACAACCAACCCTAAGTACTTAAACATTATCATTAATTTTTAAGTAACGCTTAGAGGAGATCAGTAATTAAAAGAATGGAGCAACCACCTGCAGGGAAAAGCAGCTCAACCCTTTCAATTGTTACATAAATAACAAGAACAGGCAAAACAGGAGGAGCAAAAAGGACCATCAGATACTCATAATGGCACAAAAGGTCAACATATTAAATTTAAGGGCAAAGTGCCAACATTAAATCTGTTTACTATAATGTTCTACAGTTAACAGCATTTTGTATGAGTGGATGTTTAAGCAAAATAATTACAGATACCCTTTATTTATTTATTTTTAAGAGGAACAAAAGAAACAACTCTGTTTACTGAATGTTTTATCCATTTTCCTCAGCAGCAGCAATAGTCTACACAAAGCCTAACAGGTAAGTGGGATTTGGTTTTCAGAGCAAATTCTAATTCCGGTTACTACACTTCAAGTTTACAGGTAATAACCTGAAACAATACTAAGCAAAAGAAACAGTCAAGGATGACACAATCAAACAGAACTTTATGTGGCAGAGAAAACAGCATGTTTACATCTGGCTCATTCAGGCCAACGATAGGGTTAAGCCTGCAAGACCAGAATATTGACTGCTGTTTACATGACTATGGCAAAAAATAATGCTTTTTTACTAACATGTACCAGCAACACTACCATTACAAATCCCCTATTCTTTAAGTAAAGAAAAATATCTTTCTTTCCAGAATTCGCTATATCCAAGTTCCGTCTTGTTCCCAATTTACTCCTAGGAGAATTTCTCTTGAATGTAGATTGTTTATCAAATCATTGGGAAAGAAATACTTTGGGAGAAATAATGCAATAAACCAATTTTAAACTAGTCTGTGAAAGAACAAGAAAACTTGTTTTCAAAACTCAGTAAATTGAAAAGCAAACCTGATGACTTGCAGAAATAGCAACTATTTTCCATTCAAAAAAGTTTTAAAATTATTACATATTGGAACTGTGTATCTCTGACTCAAACTTGACAACATTTTCTGTTTGGCAACACAGTATCAAATGACTGATAGTGATAAGAAATTTAAAATGCATAAGATAGTACCACTAAAAGTAGGATGTCACTTAATCATTCTGGATTTAATTTTATGAACAGGTTCAAGTTCTCCTATATGGTTTCAGCCAAGCCAGGAGGCTCTTTAGCAATTCAGTAGCAGTAATAATCTAAAGTCCAAGAAAATTATACATTCAAGCTTGGTACTATTTTAAAGCAGGAATCTTGCTACGAGAAGGAACATCGGTGCGGAGAAAGTATTAATGTAAAGAAGTAAATAAAATACATTCTTAAAGACCAAGATAAATGCTCCTCCTGTTCAAACAATTTGCAAGAATATAACACTAAGATTTTATTAATTATAAAATGAAGTGAAAACTATAAAGCAAAGCACATTTAACTGAATATGATAGAATGCATTACTGATTAGCATGAAAGAGGACTCAAATTTCCTAATTAAATTTGGAAAGTTTAGGAAATTAGAAAACAATGTTTATCATGTGAAAGCAACATGCTTGGCATGGAAGTGAGAACAAGATGCAGCAAATAAATACATATTAGACTTAAGCCTTTGACAGAAGTAGCTGACTGCAGTTAATATTCAGCATTAGTCTGTTAAGTCAAGGAAAGCCAATTTATAAAATGAGAAAGATAAAACACACAGAAGTTCATGTGTCAGCCAAACTCTGAGAAGCACACAGCTTCTCTGTTTTCATTCCTGCTGGTGTCAAGGTGCGGTAAACTGGGTGATGCAATGCCTGAATCCCAGGCCATCCTCACTACCAACAGATGAGATCTAGAAAGCTTACTCCATGCTGCCAAGTCAACCTTTTTGTGGCTGCTTTCGCTCAGTTTTGTGAAATGACTCAGCTTTAAAAGAAACTATGTTTCAAACCTGGTAATTACGGGGACCCAGCTAGAGAGAACCCAGTTAACCAGCAGACCTACGGGCTAGTGAGGTAGAAAAATAAAGATTGGCAAGGTGAAGCATGACAAGCTTTTAAATCAGTGCTGCACTGACAGTAACATACAATCATGACCTCAGTCACACTAGGTTAAACTGGGCACGGATCTCTCAGGATATGGTTTCATGAGAACTTTAAGAGCGTAACCAATTTTAGGGGTCCTTTTAGTACTTCTCCCTGCACCCAAAGAGCAGCATGTTCTTTACAGCATCAGTTTTCCAGGAATAATGAGTACAGTGAAAACGATTCAAGCATACATGATCTACGTACAGTAACTGTTATTGCAAAGGCTGTATAATCAGAGGCAGAGCTTCTGCATGTACAGTAGGAGACAGATGTAGTAACCACCACCACCACCACAACAGTTTGAATGAGATGTTCCTAGGATCAAAATGAGGCTCTGGTAGTTTCAGGCAAACATCTGGAGAAGAAAAATATTCCGTGTTTCACTTCATAACCATTGCATGAAAAGACTAAAATGTTGTAAACCTCAGGGAAACACCTTGAGGAGCACACTAACGAGGCAAGACCCAGAAGCAATAATGAAGAATATGGTATGGGAACAAAAACCTTCAATCCTTTAACAAATGTCTATTCACCATTTTCATGAGGTGACAAAAAAATGTACAAAATTGCTGTGAATGGGTTAAAAAGGAAACACTTCCCCCCCCCGATGACATTATAACCCTGCCTACAATCTGTTTATATGAGTTTAAGAGCCAAGATGTTCCATGCAATTGTATCTTGTGAAACTCCTCGATACTTCAGTAACATTAAAATAGAATGTTTTGAAAACCTCTGCATAATATTTCTAGGAAGGGTAAGGTACATCAGCCCCATTCCAAAAGAAAACCATTACAACAAATAGGTTATTGCAGAATATTGCTACATTAGGTCAGAGGTAAAAACAATGCATTCCTCATGTACTTACTGCATCTTGAACTCTGTATTCAGAACAGTCAACATCAGAATTAATGTAAAAATTCAGAAGCAAATTTTATTACTGTTTTTATATTCACAGTGCTACACAGAACTACCACTATGACAGAACTATCAAAGTTAACCAGAGAATGTAAATAAAGAATGTAAATCACAGAATCATAGAATAGCTAGGGCTGGAAAGGACCTTATCCGTAACAAATGAGCATTTTCTGGCTATTTTAGCAATACTGAAGCTTACTGTGTTACTTGAATTCATTTGAGCAACCTGAGCATTCACACAGAGAAGACCTACAACTTTGCTCCCTCCCATGCTGAACTTCGGCCACAGGCACACCTTGCTGTACACTGCACATCACTGCCACCCTCTCCCCATTTTCTTTTCCATCTCCCAGTATTGCCTTTAATATTTTTTGTTATCCACATGTATGCTTTTAATACATTTTTGTCATTTACTCCAACCCCTTTCTAGCTATACCCAAAGGTGTCCATTTCAAGGCATACGCTTCTTCAGAAGGTTCCACAAGAATGTTTACCCACGGACTGCCACCCAAGCCTGCAACCTGTATTGCTCATACTGCTTACAAAGTGGCTGTGTTAGCACGCAGTGCAAGAAACCATTAAGCATGTGTGCAATAATGAAGAAACATGTGATCATACAGCTGTTACTTACTTCTATTACTGTTCACTGCGACAAATCTACAAACAAGAACAGCGCCCTACTGTCCTTCAAAACATCACAGTCTTCTCTACGATCGGGTTAAAGTCAGGCCACAAATATACTACAGAGCAGAGAACTGATTAATTCTAACAAGCTTTCAGAAATACTGCTCTTCCCTAACTTACAACACACTCTTTAACATACAGGCATTTCCCCTTAAAAACTTAACAGTCTACTAACTGCTTATAGAAACCAGCTAAACAAGCTGTCTGTTATTTCCTTCAGTCTCTTCTAGGGACCCATTATTTTATATTTTTATTTAAAACCTAAAATCAAACACAGTCTAGAGAAAAAAAATCGTACTGGCAACTACAGACCATGTATGGAAGAATACAGAATATAAAGACGCAGAGGAGAGGAAAGCGGGGAGGGAGGTGCACAGTCCCACTAAAACTGATCAACCTTGTGACAGAGATCACACGCAAGTTCAGCACCACTGAGGAGCTGCATCCCTCTGCCTCCATCAGAGTAAACTCACATCTGATAGAACTTGGCATTGCCACAGCTGTTTCTACAAATAACACACCACATTAAAACCTTGTTAAGAAAACCGTAATTAAAATAAAGAAAATGAAAATTTCCTCTTTGTGTCCTTCAGATGTTACATAACTTTCTACTACTTTCATTTTATCCATCCACCTATTGATGTACCCCTGCTGTCCTTCACACATCGTATAACCTCAACATTGTGTATAGTTCGCCAGCCTTTTCATATGTACTATGACAGGGGCCTTGCATTTCAGACTGTCCCTGAGTTCCATCAAACAAGACAGAAACAAGAACAAAACAAGGCACCTCTCATACATCAGCCCCACTGCCCACCCACACTCTACCCCTTTTATCTTTGTTTATATTCCCTTGTGTATTATGCACAATTTAGATAACTGAAATAGGAGATGGATGTTTTCATTTTACCATAAGGAGCCATATAAGAGCACAGCTGAAAGACTATCTAAAACACATGATTATTTCCCTTAGCTCCAAATATGTTATACACAAACCCAACTCAAACTCAAGTGTGAATACACACTGAAGATGGGTTGTTCCACTGCAGATCATGAGAAGAGCTTCTACGTTGTGTTCCTTACAGTGACTGTTATCTATGTCAAACAGAACTGGTATTCAATGTTTTGTGCTACCCAACCTTATTTCCACTTCTTGGAATACCTAAGAAGCGCACAATCCTTTTCAAAACAGACTGTTTTGTTTACATGCCTACACTACAAATACTTTAGAGGTCAATGAAGCATAAGTAGTCTTAAAAATAGATAAGAACTTAAATGGGTCTAAAAAGCCATTGTATCAAATGTCCCCTTATGGAAAGATGATATTATTAATAAGCCTTTAGTGTAAGCCTTGAGACACTTAATAAATGTAGTCAAGAAAAAACTTCTACAATAGTCTGCATTTCTCTTTTTTCCCCTTACTGCAATACCTTTCTCTTTCTCACTTTAGTATTTGAGGTGCTTCTGCATCTGTTACAGAATGCATTTTCATGCTTGTATCATCCCTCCTTTCTGTAGTCTCCCACAATCCTGAGTCTTCTATTACAACTCATTGGAGCACTTTCCTTCTCTGCTATTCCTCACCGTGTTTTCTTGGTGTTGCTTAAAATCCTTCTCTTTTACCCTCTTAACCTTATTCCAGACTGACCTCATTCCCTTACCCAGCCTCACTGACTCACACATCTCTCTTCTCCACTGACCTCTCTCCTGCTGTTCAGGTTCTTATATTGATCTTTCAGTGCAAACACAGACACTTGCCTTTCCTCCCATGCCCTCTTCTCTCTGTCTGTCAATACAAATCATGTACAAAATCCTATTCTGAAAGGTCAGAATTGCAAGCATTCAAAAAATAATTCAGAAGTTACGAAACATGAGAATCAAAATTTCCTCAACAAGCAACTGTTTTTAATAAGCAAGTGATCTTCATAAACTACTATATAAGAGGAAGATAAAAGGCGCTTTAATAATTTATCAGTTGGGAAAGTTGTTCAGATTCTCCCATAAAACTTCAGAAAAGTCAAAGATCCTCCTGGCACAGACACTGTTCCTTCTGGAGCAGTAGGTCTCTAACTGGGACTACCAGCCCTCTAGCAGGCTCTTAAAAACTTCAAATATACCCAAATCCATGCAATAAGTAGTAGAGTCTTTTGTTGATACTTGGAAAGTTTCCACTTGACTCATGCAGTTAGTGGCAGACTTCCTAATGCTGCCTCTTTAACCTGCCTTACTCCCTACCAGTAACATCCTAAGAGTAAATTAAAAGCTACCACATGATTACTATCTTCCTCCCTCCACTTCTCATATTTTTCTTTAAAGATCTGAGCTGAATGGCTGATAATTCTAGTGAGATATTTTATTTTTAGTGAGATATTTCCTTCTGTCATAGGAGATGTCTTGGGCAGATAATCACTGAAGAAGAGTAGGATTTTCTATGGGAGGCAGCAAAAACCGCCAGGCCAGACACTGAAAGTGTCTGTTCTCTAGTGACAGTATCCATAAAAATTGATGCCCAACTACTGCATACATGTTGATTTCATCCTTTTAGTCTATCCTAAAAAAACAAGTTGCAGAAAGAGTGGAGGAGAAAATCCTTCAGCCTAAACATGTCCAGCCTGTAGCATTCAAACCCCTAGTTGCTATCACCTAAGGCAGTCTCCTTTAGCAATCATAAAGAGCTATGAAGAACTAAAGAACTAAAAAAATCTCAGAAAAAATAAAAATCACAAATATATCTGCTGAATCATAAATTAAATGTATGGGATGGCCCAATTTTACTTATGTTGTTTTTAACCTTTGACACAAAGTCCAAAGGGCCTCGCTGTCGCCTCAGGAACAGATCTTGACCAAGGCAGTGGTCCTTCAGCAATTCTTTGCCATCAGCCCATAATATCCTGCTTATCTGAGAGAACTTAAATAAGTCTAACTGAAATCTAAAAATCCCCTACACAAAGACATGTACATCAGGTATAACCCTGGAGGACCAGTGTGAAATGGGTGAAGCAAATGAAAATTAAAATTAACAAATAGAAAACTCTTTTTTAAATCTCTGTCCTAAACATGAGCTCAAAGAATATCTAATAAAGAAGGGAATTCAAAGAGGAGCCAAAACTGAGTAACAAGAGATGAACAGACCACCTACTTTGATATACTCATTGCAATTATTTTTTTTCCATAATATTTGGCTACGGTTGCCAGCTGGGAAAAGCTGAACATTACTGTTCTATCCCTTATAGTGCTTAAACAAGCCTCTCACAAGGGCAGTTAGATGAGAGTCTTCATTCTCCAGGGACAGAACCATGACCATTTTTTTTCTGCCACTGGATGGAGAGATAAAGCCCTATTAGATTTTGACACATTTCCCTCTCTCCCTTGAGTCTGCAGGGGGCAGGAGAGAAGTACACAGACGTTCTCTCCTCAGATTCATACGAGGTCAGGAAAACCACTAGAAACAATCCTATAAAGGCTTGAAAACCTGCTCACACATATATTTTCAGATGAGTGCACAGATGTAATGCAAAAGGCATTATGCACTGAAGCTATGACTGACACTACCCTGCTGGCAAAAAGAGAAAGGAAACATCTTTTAACGACATCCACATGCACTTTCTACACTGCACTTATGTCTCGCTTGCTCTTTGAAAATGCAAGTTGTAGGTACCACACCCGCAGTCAGCCGCCTGTGCTATAGGAAATGCCCTTAGAAATAGTCTCCTTTCAAAGGAAAGGAAAACAAGCAGAAGCCTGCTTTCAGCAGCCTACCAACTCAGTTGGCTTTAAAACCTAGATGATGATACGACCAAAAAATCAAGCACAAATTCTGAGTTGTGAGTGTCCCTTCATGCTGCAGCATCATGCTTTAACACACCACTGTGGTATCCCCATGAACCATCCTACTAAGAGGCAGGCATAGGCTCTATTAAGCCCAATAAACTATTCCTCTTTTATTAATCAAACAGCTCACTTTGAAATTATATAAAGAATTCTGTAATACAAACAAGCTTGAAGGATAATATGAAAATAACTGTGATTGCTGGTGTTGCAGTGTACATTTTTACCTATTACTCCAAGCCATTTTTTAATGAGACTACAGGCTGCTTACAAGCAATCTGACATTGGCTTGTAAGTGCAGATCCCTTTAAATCTTTTTTTTAAGGAAAGCTATTTCACTTATGTCAAAGGGGAAAAAAAAGCATTCTGGTTTGGTAATTTTTTTTTTTCCCCACATATATACACGTACATTTAGTAGCTGCTATTCCCAGTTATCTTATAAGCCATAAGCAGTCCTGCTGAATCCAGAGTGAGTGTAACTGAATTCAATACTGGTAAAAGGACTACACTACACTGTTAGCCTCACAGGCAAAAGTTCACATCTAAAACTTATGCAGAGAAGGTCCAACACTGTGAAGAGGTTTGGAAATCATTAGCAGGTGACATCTTAACCAAGCAAGGTCTTTTGTGATGACTACTAAAACATCTATTCAGTTAATCTCCTCATTCAAAATTAGGACAATGTCATGAGTATCTTTCAGTTGAGATCTTCTAGAAAGTAACACAGCCACTACTGGGTTTTCACCACACCTTGCACGTTTACCAGACTGTAACAAACTGAGTGCCGTTGCATAACAAGTTGAGTCATGCAATTTTCTTCAACGTAGATCAAGTAAACGTCATGTTTACTCTTCATATACACCTGTCACTAACAAATTAATCCAGGGTTGTGATGGTATATTGTAACTCTTCCTGTCACTGCCATGGAATTTGAAATAAAAAAATATTTAACATATTTCACTTGTTTATAAATTTCCTGTGGGTGTAGAGGTTTTTGCTTGGTTTCAAAAGAGGAAGAAATCCTTATTTTGACTTCTGTTAGAAACAAACTGATAAAAGCACTAGCAATTTGGAGCACTAACATTTCATTAAAGCTAATGCACCTTCTGAACTCATGGAAAAGAAGGATGAGATTTTGTTCTCAGAACTCTTTAGTGAATTAGGGGCTTACTCTGACAGTTTTCACATCAAACGGACTAACTGTTCCAAAGGGGGACGCTGACAACATCCTGAAAATCAAATCCCTTTAAAAGCTCTCCAGCTGAGAAAATCATGATGAGTAACTTGCCCCCACCTATTTGAAAATTTAGCCTAACCCTATGTCCAGATCATCTAATGTTATGATCCTGCAATCCTGACAGGCTGCTGAAGTCGAGCGCACTTGGCACCGTGTCAGCAAGGCTCGGCACTCCGTGTGATCAAACCCAACAGCTAATACAGTTCAGGCTAATGCGCTGAATGAGCATACAAACAAAACAGGTTGAGGCGGAGTTATTTTAAGACTCTTACTTAGAAAACCAGTAAACCATCAAAAAGAAGCTTTACAAATAACGCATGGTTTTAGGAATGTGAATGGGTCAGAAGGAACACCGGACTGAGAAGGCAACTGTATTTTCAAATGGGTAATGCTGCAAAAGGCAGCGCTGGGGCTCAAAAAACAGCTTAAAATAGCTTAAAAAGCTATTTTAAGTTTGAGGAAAGGAGGAGAGCACATTGTTAGAGAGTGGATGAAACTGCAGAGCGCTTTCAAAGGGAAGGCCCTTGAAGTTTATACCTGAAAAGAAAATGTGTATACATGGTAACAAAGGCATAACAGGGAGTTTGGAAAAGCTGGATTGTCCAGTTCTTGTCAGACTGAGCTGGGAAAGCAGCTAAATATATAAGATGAAATACCAAAGCCAGAAGTCAGAAAAAGGACTAAAAAAGAGAACAAAGCTGAGAATACAGGTAGTTTTGAAAGATGAAAGACAAACATAACAACATGTAAATAGCAACACCCTTGATAGGAAATCATGAATGCACAGCATGACTTTCATGCAAGTGGCTGAAGAATTATAAGTGGAATTTCTCAAAATAACATGAGACTTAATTACAAGAAAAAGGAGATGGAGAAGAAAAGGCAAGAAATGAGTTTCTGAGGGCCAGGCAGTCAGCAGTAAGATACACCACTAGATATTTACAGGATGGAGAAATAGGAAAATTTCATGTCAACAGTGCGCACAAAGCATATTTACACACCTGACAGAGGGGATAAAGCACATGTATGACTAGAGCACAGACAGAGAGCTTCTGATAGAGTATTTTTTGGACTAGAACCATAAAATATCACAGAACACACTGGGAGATAGGTACCGGCAGATGTATTAAGTATGTTTGGTAAACAGACTCAAGAGATAGGATGACTGCATTATTCCATAGTGGGATAAAGGAGGGCAGACAATATATCTGGGGGAAGTAGAAGGGTATAAGAGCAGGTTTGTACTGGAAGCTGAAGTGTACAACAAGAAGTAAAACATGCACTGAAAGATAAGGTATAAGAAGACATACATGGATAAAGAATATGTGAATGGAGGAAGAGCAGACCACCAATTAAAACTTGATTATTATGGTACCCTTTGAATATGCACAGACAAATACATAGTGCGAAACTATATTTTCAGGTAAAAGAGTGATTAATAGCTATGACAATGTCATATATTGAGGGTGTGAGTAAGTAGTTACAAACAAGTTTTAGGGATATATGTTAAGATCAGTAGTATGATAATTTATGTCAGAGTTATTCTGGTAGATAGGAACTTCTTGGGATAATGAAAGGAAAAGTTAGCAGAGACAGCTGGAGGTAAGGTAGGCACACATTACTAGAAGCAGGAAAAGTCCGAGCAACAGCTCATAGGTTTGGAATTTAAAGATGTGCTCTCATCTCTGACTTGTATCAAGCATTACACAGAATCATAGAATCCCAGGTTGGAAGGAACCTCAAGGACAATCTGGTTCAAGCTTTTTATGCAGGATGTCCTAGCACCCTGTGAAGCTGGGATAGAATGATGGCACAGAGGCCTTACTGCTTACATCTAAGTGAATGTATACAACAGGTGGAATGAGAAGATAGGATAGTTGTATGTACAGGTAAAACTGCAAGGCACAAAAAACATGGGTCAGCAGTACGTAAAGATGGGTGCAGAGGAGGGGTTGGATGACCACAACAGCGTGTACATATACCAAAGCAAAGCAGACAGTGAAACGCGTACGCACACACCTGCGGGCAGGTGTGCGACTGCAGGAGTTGGGCCAGGACCCGCGAAGCTGGGACGCGGAAAGTGAAGCAGCAAAGGCACGGAGCTGGTGCCAAAGCACCCAGTAGCCTGCCCGGGCGAGGATGCGCCTATGGGCACAGGCAGGAGAAAGCCGGAGCAGGCAGGAGGGCGGCCCATGCGGCAGGACAAAAATGGCAGGCAGCAAACCCGTTTGCTAGGCGCTGCGGGGCGAGGACCCTCGGACCGCTCGCGAGGAGGAAGAATCCGGGGCCCGCATCAGCCACCGCCGGCACCACAAGTTGGTGTTGCGGACTGCGGCGGGAGGAAGCGGCAAGCAATGCATGTAGCGGCGGGATACAGCCGGGCCGCCCTTCCGGACTTCCGCGCCGCGGACAGCCGCAGTGAGGACTCACCCGTCGCTGGAAGTCTCCTCCTCGGCCATGGCGGCGGCGCGGCGGCCCGGAGTTGGCAGCGGAGGAGGAGCGGCGGCGGCGGCAACGGCTGGCAGCGCAGCAAGGGACAGCGCGACCGCGACAGCACCGGCCATCACGCGCTCCTCCCTCCCTCCTTCCTGCCCGCCCGCGGCTGCGTCATCCCCGCCGAGGCCACCCACACCGTAGAATTAGGCGCCCAGAGCGCCGCCTCGCCGGGCAGGGGGGGCCGGCAGCGAGGGAAGGGGAGGGGAGGGGAGGGGAGGG